>BCLG01001685.1:82423-92590 GCA_001602295.1 Zoysia matrella | reverse complement strand
AAGGGAGTATTATCCCTTAAATCACTTTCAGTACCATTTTTATTATTTTGAATGTATTATTTTTATATTTAGTGCTACTCCTTCCATTCCAAAATATAAACATTTTTAGATTTAGTCAAAGTCAAATTTTATTAATTTGATCACTAATAATGTATAATTAATAATGTTTTATTATATAAAAATTAGATTTTTGAATTCATTATGAAATAAGTTTTCATAAAAATTATATTTTTATATTAAGAATTATGTAATTTTCTAGGTATTATTAGTAAAAATTAAACTAGTTTGACCTTATCAAACTTATAAATGCTTATATTTTAGAAAAAGAGATAGTTGTAATTATTTATATTTGTTGGACACTTTCTTCTTTGATTGTGAAGCAGTTGACCAAAGGACAACAATAAGAGATATTTTTATGGCATAAGGTAGACTATAGCTTCTAATAGTCGAGAGAAAAACTTGATATTTGTACGTGGTATTTGATGGCATAAGGTAGACTATAGCTGCATCAAGTGGACAACTGTAAAATTTCTCTAATACCTGCTTCAAGTGGGTAGCGTACAAGTTTTGAGGTTTCACGCATCGAGGATCCTCTTCCCATACAAAAAGTTTCAACCGAATGGAGAAATTCTCCCTATTTTTATATTTTATTTTGTTAAAATAAACTAATTTTTGTGAAAACCCTACGTTCCAAACATGCCTCATTCACCCAATATAATCTGTTTATAGGGTACAGAAATTCCAAAGTGAGCCTATTAAAATCTCCGACCTCCCAAACCCCACCGACTAAGCTATGGGTCTTGCCGTTCCATTTCACATGGATGCGACCACAGGCCTCACAAACACCACGACGACGAGAGCAAGTTTAAGGAGACTTTCGGATTTTTAGAAACGGAAATAATGTTTTTCAGAAATTTGCTAACTTTTAAATTCAACAAAACTAATCATTTTATTCAAAAAATTGATAAATTTAATATATTTTGATATAATTTGATTTATTATTAAAGTTATTTGAATCACAACTTAAAATTTTATATATTAAAAAAATTTAAATAAAATAAATAATTAAAATTAATTATAAAAATCAACAACGACATCAATTTAAAATTAAAAAATGAGTGAGTATCCAATTCTCTTCCTCTTCCTCGTCTCTGTATCCACCTTAAAAGCTCCGCTTCCGAGCTTTCACCCCACTTCAGACCGCGTTTCACACAACCATCCTCTCCTTTGGTTCCACACCAGTCATCCAAAGCATCTTCTCTCTCTCTCCCTCCTTTCTCTCCTGCTCAAGAACTCGCTGTGTTGATTGTTCCTGCTTCCTCCTGTTGTGTGAGGGACGTTCGTTTCCTGGTTGGTTCTTCGGCCATGGAAACTGGGCGGTGCTCTGTTCCTGTCCATGACTACCGCCGTAAACGATCCGCTTAACAAACCAGTCATCGCCCTCATCCGCTCTGCTCGGTGGTAAGCAGCTGAGCAAACCAGTAGCCGCCTGATCGATCGGTCCGTCCGCGAGAATGCCGCACATCTCGTCGCTGCTGCAGGGGCTGGCCCGGTCGCTGTCTGTGGGGCGGGAAAGGAAGGGGGACGGCGCCGGCGACGGGAAGGCTGCGGCGGCGCTGCGGTCGTCGGGGACGATATGGGGCGAGGGGTCGGAGACGTTCGCCGCCGTGTGTTCGCGCCGAGGCGAGAAGGGCATGAACCAGGATTGCTCCATCGTCTTGGAGGTTCTCTCTCTCTCTCTCTCTCTCTCTCTCTCTCTCAACTTGCATCTTGCTTGCTTAGATTTGATTAAAGTTAAAAAAAAATTCGTTTCTCCTCCGTTGCAAATATAAGCAAGCGTTTTTATATGTGATTAAAGTCAAATTATGTTAATTTTGATTAATAATATTTTAAAAATAAATTAATTCTAATGTAGAGAGTTATATATTACGATAATTTGTTTTGCGATGAATTTAGCAACATAATTTATATACGATAAAGTATCATTGATTTTTCATAATTAATAGTCAAAATTAGATAAATTTAATGTTAACAAAATCTAAAATCATTATATTTTAATTTGTAATTCAAAGTCATATGATGTCATTATCACAGTCCGAGTTTTGGAAACACGAATTTCCTTGGAATTAAAAAAATGCGACTACCTTGTTTCTAAAAAAATTTACAAATAATCTCATGAGGCTCGTCATGCGTTTCTCATCAGAATATACAACGGGAAAAAAAAATGAACACACCACCGGACTCGGTGCTGTGCTGGTGTCATTCCGACCACAGAGCAGAGAAGTAAACAGCTTCTGCTCTGCTTTTTCTAAAAAACATTACCTCGACTTCCCTTAACTTTCTGCTGTCCACCTAATCATTTAAAATTTTAAACTTTGCAAGACATACATAACTATATTGAATTTGAGCCGAATTTGTGCTCTTCACAGATAATTCAACTTTTTATTCACAGATGAAAACAGCAACTAAACTGGTTGGTACCATTTGTTTGATCAAGACAATTAGTTGGGCATAGATATTAAGGCTCTGTTTGGTATAACTAAAACTTAATAAAAAAGTAACTTATTTTTTCAGCCGGTGAAAAGCAGTTGAAAAATAAATTATTATTTAATTTATTTACAAAACTGCTGAATTAAAAAGCTGTAAAATAAATTTACTGTTTGACGTAACATATTTTCGTGAATAAGCTGAAAATAAGGTGCCTAAAGCATGGATCCGGCGTTCCCTTTTGGCTTCTCCGGCTTTCTCTGTCACAGCGAAGCGAGAAGCACCATACGTGTCGTAACTAGCTCAGACGAGTGGGATGTTTCGTTCTTCATCGATGTCACTTTTCAGATCGAGGTATCTGACCCCAGAGCATCTCATCTTGTATTATCTCTTCACCACCAGGGGTTCGGGTGCCAGGAGGGCACCATCTTCTGCGGCGTCTTCGACGGGCACGGTCCGTGGGGCCACTACATGGCCAAGGCGGTGCGGGAGTCGCTGCCGCCGTCTCTGCTGGGCCACTGGCAGGAGGCCGTCACGGTCACGTCCCTGATCGACGGCGAGAAGAAGAAGCTCTGCGACGGCCGGTTCGACCTCTGGAGGCAGTCGTACGCGGCCGCCTGCGCCGCCGTAGACGACGAGCTCCGCCGCAGCCGCCGCCTCGACGCCGTGCACAGCGGCAGCACCGCGCTGTCCGTCGTCAAGCAGGGCGACCTCTTGGTCGTCGCCAACGTCGGCGACTCCCGCGCAGTCCTCGCCACCACCACGGCCGACTACGACGGCGGCGCCGTCGCCGCCGTCCAGCTCACCGTCGACTTCAAGCCGAACCTGCCTCGTAAGTCACACTCGTACTACTTCTGTTCCAGCGCGAAGTTCGTTGGGAACCGCGTCGCTGACACTGTTGATTTGCGTGGAACCCGGTTGGATGGATGCAGAGGAGGAGGAGCGCATCCGCCAGCGCAACGGCCGCGTGCACTGCCTCGCGGACGAGCCGGGCGTGCCGCGCGTGTGGCTGCCGAACCGGGACTCGCCGGGGCTCGCCATGTCGCGCGCGTTCGGCGACTACTCTGTCAAGGACCACGGCGTCATCTCGGCGCCGGAGGTGACGCGTAGGAGGATCGGCAGCCGGGACCGGTTCGTCATCCTCGCCACCGACGGGGTCTGGGATGTGGTCTCCAACGACGAAGCCGTGCAGATCGTGGCGGCGACAACGGACAGAGCGAAGGCGGCCAAGCGGCTGGTCGAGTGCGCCGGACGGGCGTGGCGGCGCAAGCGACGCGGCATCGCCGTCGACGATTGCTCGGCGGTCTGCCTCTTCTTCCACTCGCCGCCACCCTAGACGCACACGACAGCACCTTTACGTGCTCCGATAGACGTCGAAGGTGAGAACAAAACGCACATCTCGAGACTGCGATTACCATGGCCGTCGCATTCTTGGTAGAGTGCAATGTCGCCGTCCAAAGACTAGGAACATGCATGCAATTAGTTCCATGATTGGGACACCGCATGATCGACTGATCTAGACGATGACCTGCAGCTGGTGGATGATCAAATAAAAAGAAATCCCCGGCATTCACACCGTTCTTGTCAAAATGTACAAGGAGCAGCAGTCACTAACAAAGGTAGAAAAAGGAGCAGCAAAGATGCATTTTTGTCCTGATTTTCGGCTTCTGTGGCTCAAGATTTCGGTTTGGATGCAAATAGTCACGATCACTGTTTGTATATCGATCAAATTAGGGTCACAAGTCATATCTGTGACACCATCCACAAGTATCGCCACAGTTGTTGATGTCATCATTTTTGCTTCAGAAATGCATGCATGTTGCTTTTGAGATATCATAGTCTAATAGATGAGTATCAGGGAGAATATATACTCAGATTTAATTATTTGAGTGGGATTCGAACATGTCTACTTCCCAATGAACTTATTAATCCAGAACCAATTAGGGATATGCTGAAGAGGCCAACCCACGATGACAAGTGGGGCACCAGGGGCCAGCAACAGTTCGAAATGGTCTCATCAGGTGCCCCTGAATTGTTTTTTCGGATTGATGGATTCTCCACGGATTGACCGTGACTGAACCTCACCTAGCGTGAGTTCCTGACCGTTCTTGAGTCGTCAGTCAGACTAGAGCGCTTGGTGGGCCTGTTTCACTCGATAGAGAGACTGGATTCACGGCCCAACCACATCATACTCGATCCATTTCTGGCCTGCAGAGAGAGAGAGAGAGAGAGCGCATGGGAGCAAGCGAACAGCCACCTCTTTCCTCGCCATCTCAGTCGTGTCCGCAGTCTGCCCAGCAAACCCTTCGCCCGCCTCTTTCTCCTCAACCGCTCCTCCCTGCTGCATTCCGTACCGGACCGGACGTGGTGTTCATCTGAGATCCGGACCCATTTCGAGTGACCTTTTTGTTCGGCACAGGCAGTTACCGATCTGAGGATGGGTAAGGACGATGAGATGGTCGATAGAGCCTTAAGAGCCATCTTCAACCTGTGCTCCTATCAAGCTGCGCAAACGAGAGAGATTTACAAGGAGACGAGGGAAAGGTTGCAATGAATTGAGGACCACCTACAGAGGATTGCCGCTCAAGCGAACGTGCAGCTCTCTCCACCTCGTGAGTACCCTCTTATCCCCTCTCCCGAGCCGGTTCAAAATCCATGGGAGAAGGAAGATGAAGACACGAGCGAAGAAGCCGTCTCGGAATACGACGAGGAGAATCGTGTTGAGGACGAGGGAGAAGGCGAAGATGATGATGACAACAATAACGATGATGGTGATGATGATATGTGAGCCATCGTTGGCTTTTTTCTCCTTGGCGACGTGATGTCAAAGGCGGAGAAGAGTTGGAATCACTTAGGATGTGTTTGGTTTTGGGGCAAACTGGGATGGGGCATGTTTTCTGGGACGAGGCGGCCCCTGTAGCTGTTTGATTGAATGGATGAGACGAGCTTTTTTTTTTCGCGCGAAGAATGAGTGAAGGATGAGGTCGCCCCAGTTTTTGTTTGGATGGATGAATATAGACACAAATTTGATTTTTACCATAAATACAAGTTTACATACACAGAAATCAACATAAATATAATAGATAATTAGCAAGCTCTAACTCACAAGATAAAATAATGATCACAGTCAACAGTCCCTACTTTAAGGAAAGGTTTCATTACTGAACTTAGCTAGTAGGCTAATCTGATATGTCAAAGGCAAAGTAGGAAACTTTCTGCCCATACATGAATTTTCAACCGAGTATAGTAATAAGCTTTGTGGGTGTCATCAAAACCTAAAATGTGCGCGCTTTAGAATGGGTGTGCGCAAGTGGGCCTGGGCCGAAAAAAGGATGGGAGCAGGCGTGTGCGCGGGAGCGATGCGGGAGCTGGGTCGCGTGCGAGTGGGAAAAAGGCGGGAGCAGGCTTGCGCGCGCACGGGACGCTGGGACCGGGGCGGGAGCAGGCGCGTGAGGAAGATGGGGGCAGCGCCGTCCCCTCGATTTGGGTGGATGAGGACGCCTCGAATATTGTGGAATATTCGGTGGGTGGTGGCCTGGCCTCTATGCTGACCCCGAGACAAACAACGACAAAAACTAGGCCGCCTCATGCCATCCACCGTAAGTCTTGAAACCAAACACACCCTTATATCTTGTATCTTTTCTATCCTTTCATGTATGAGACATATACTAGTATCTAGTAGTGGTGATTGTAATGTAAGAAACCTGTACTTTATTCTTAATGCATGTTATGTAATGGTGCTTACTTTTATTTATGTATGTGTGTGATTTATCTTGTCATGAGCATCACACATTACTTGTTCTGTTGTTCACACACTTTGTTGCACCCCCACGGATGCATGGGTATAGGAGGAGCCTTCTCAAAGTTGATTTTTGCAATATCTTGTCATGAGCTACATTTACCGGTCACCTCCATCCATCCCTAAAGCTGTTCCAACTCTATCACAGGTATGTTCCATATGTTAAGAATTGATCTCCACTCGTTTTGGCCCAATGGTCTTAATGGGCCTTTTACCTAATCGCGCTCTGATCGGGGCGCCCAACCCATTATGGTTGGTGGGCCCCTGTCGCCAGCGTCATAATAAATAGAGGTGGGGGCCGGCCGGAACTCATGACCTAAGTTCATTCGTACCGCCGCACCTCACCGACATCTCAAAACCCGATCTGTGAGAGAGCGCTGTGCCGACGGAAAGCGCCACCGCCACGACGACCGCCGCCACCGAGAGATCGACGACGTCGCCGTGACTCCAACGCCACTGCCCTCTTCACCGACCGACGCTGCCCAAGAGCAGAGGACCACACCAACAAAGAGCAGATGGCCGGATCATCTTCCTCGACTCCGGCGATCGGATCCGAAGGTATTGACCACCTCCGAACCACAGATCTATTACCGACACAGATACTCTCGGATCTACACTACTAGACCCAGAGAAAAGATTACAACACCATATAACACTCACAATTCATACTCTTCCAATCATCATTTTACAATGCTGATCCAACTGAACATCTCAGCTATTAGTTGAGCTATGCTGCCAGTTTCTAGACTGACTGTGAAAATAGGCATCGTTCTATAATTTGATTGCAAACTATGGCATTTCAGCACCGTGGAGTGTTGTTGGTTGATCCCTCTTGATACCCCTTGACAAATTTAAGGCTTGGAACGAACTTCCCTTGAGAGATAGATACACCAGGTTTTTCAGAACCTCCTTCCTGCAACCATTGCTGAAAGTGTGCAAGGTATGATCTGGTCTTCCTTCTATATACGTTTCCATGGATGCTCTCATCTGTGAATAACTGAAGCATCACTCACTGCCATATGAGAATGAGATGAGACGTCCTGCTTCCTTCGCTTCTCAAATGTTGTGTTCGCTTACTTTCAGTCAAAGCTGTAGTATTCACTTGTTAGAAACATGCCGCGCCATCCCTTTACGTAGACCTGCAAAGAAAATCTCAGTTCTTGGTCACGCAATTTTGCGGGAGGAGATACAAAGCACATACAACGCGAAGCTCCAGCAGACTGAGGATTCCTTGAATTGGTGAATCTACAGAGTCGTGTCGCAATCGACCCGTCTCCTGCCACTCTGCCAGAGGAGCCGTTCTGGAAGAGGAAGCTCCTTGAAGCGTTGTTCCGTGGACGTACGTGGGATTGTTTATGCACGGATGCATGGAGTTGGCTTGGATATTTTTAGAAAATGGGTAGAAACTTGGCCTCCGCACCCTAGAAAGAGTATACACAGCCAACACATACAAGAGGAGCACTTAGCTCACACACCAAAAAAAAAAAAAGCAAAAAATGGAAAAAAAACAACAAATTACAAGATAACCAGATTCAAACATCCAAAATCAACAAAGCTCCTGTGATGGTCAGACATCGGGAGTGGTTGAAGTCGGTACGTAGCCCCACTTGAGTCTCTAACACCGTCACAGAAAAGCCAGTGTTCCCAATAAAAATCGGCACCAGATGACACCACTGGACAAGACAACAACATTGGAGAATATTCTAGCCGCCTCACAGTAGCGAATGTCACTGTCACTGAAATTTTGAATCCATGCCGACAATCATAAACACCATGACAAACCAGTCACAACCCACTGCATCCGATAAGATGTCAGCAAATTGTCGGACAGATCTACCGCCTTCCACACCTTCACAATGCCAAACCAAGCCACCCATCTCAGATCGTCACCGCATAACGGAGGCCGAAGGAGATTAGAGGTCATACAGCTGCTACCAAAGAGAGCCCAGAAGGAAATGAGGTCTAGCCCCATAGATCTAGTGAACCTGATTGCCAGTGATGAGCTAAGTCTATAGTTTGAGCTGCTCTCTAGAGATCTTAGGGCATGGATTCAGCCCCTGGGACTGAGGATCCGGCCCCTGAAGCCTTGTATTCTGAAGATTGGAGGCGAGAGGAAGAAGTGGTGCCTGGGCAGCTAAAGCCAGGCCCGGCGTCCACCACAGTACATCGAAGTCCTGAGGTTACGCCCCGCCAGACGCGGGGTTCCCCGGATGCGGCCGATGCTCGGCGACTCAAGCCTCGAATCCGACCACAGCCATCCATGGCGAACTCGATCTGCTCCATCTCATCTGACAAACAGCCTTGAGGTCGGAAGTGGGCGCGACGGCCTTGCTGCCGGCACGGTGCAGACCCCTGCCGTGACACGCTGGGTGTTGCGTCACAAGTTTAAGAGGTTGATAGATAAGTGATCTGTGTTTAGGATCTACCGTCGTAGAGAGACTACTTGTGGAGGCGCCATTTGCATGGAGATGCCCCCGGGACAACGAAAACATTTTATCAGATACTCCTAACAACGAACGCACCAACAATGTTTCGGGTATTCACCATGCCGAGGCTATTGTTAAGTGCTAAGTGCAAGTTGTATCTATAGTGTAGTACTCGCCAAGTTTTTAAATTGTTGGGCGTAGGCAGAGACGCGTAGAACGCACGGGTGTCGTACAGATGGGCACGGCTGCCTAGCTCAGCGAATTAAACCCCGCGGGGATCTTATCCATGATGATACGCCGGGACCGTGCGCGATACCGTCCAAAATCCCAACAGATGGACGAATAGTAACCAAAAAAAAACTTGTGTATTTATTATAGTTTGCTCTTGGGTCTTGTCACTCACCCTCTTAATGTACGAATTAGATGGCGTTGGGACCAACTATGCGGCATTTCTGCACGCCCACAAAGGTAGATCGGCACTGTCCTGGAATTGCCCAAAAATGGTGCCAAAACCATTTCCGAGAGAGAGACGCAGAATGAAGCAGTCTGGAATCAAGGAAGAGTAAACAATGCGGATTGCGTAATTGATTTTATTTAAAAGGTTTCGAGGCGTGGCCATAAGGGCGACGGCGTATGGCCCAAGTCAAGAAGGGATCAAAAATTTTGTGCATATTACTCTATATAGATATAATTAGTAACTATAAAAAGTAGGTTTTTTTTGAAATACAGAAATTTTATAAGAATTATAAAAAAATTTTATATGATTCAATTTAATTTGACATGTAAACGAGCTGTCAACATTTATTACGTACATCTCACTTTTTTTTACTCTTTTTAATTCTCGTGCACACATTCAAATGAGTTAAAAAATAGACGAAAAAAGTATCTTTAGTTAATTATCAAGAATAAAATATATCTATTGCTACATATTTTTAATCATATACACATATTATATGAGTATATATTTTAGACATATTTAAAAGCTTTAGAAGTGACTGTAGCTGCGATTATTACAGTACCGTAGCAACCTCTTCACTTGTGTTGCAATAGTAATAGTAAAGTATTAAACGGCTGTTGCGATAGCTGCCGATTCGAACACAGCTTAATCAAAGTCACAATCACGGAGTTCACCCTATGGCCTTCGAAAATGTTGAGCCGGCACTGATCATGACACTTCAACCTTTTATAGAGGGAGAGAGACACGCCTCTTCCGTGGCACTACACACCACCTCCACTCCCAGTTTCTCACGCCCCGCGAGACGAGAGCGCGCTCGGCACCCGAACCAGACCAACCTCTCACCAACAAGCTAGACAGCGAAGCGCGCCGCCAGCCAGCCATGCCGGGCCCCGGCGCCGCCAGCTCCACCACCAAGGGCGGGATCAAGGCGTACTGGAAGCGGCGCGGCTACGACCGCGCCGACGCGGCGGCGGCGCAGCGCCGCCCGCGTCTCCCCA
>BCLG01001685.1:71375-82323 GCA_001602295.1 Zoysia matrella | reverse complement strand
ATACTGCACCGCCGGCGACCCGTTCGCGCGGCCCAGGCCGCTCGTCAGGGAGTACGACGAGAAGGCGCTCGTCGAGATGTACCGGGCCATCCTCGCGCGCGGGGAGGCGGCGCCGGTGCTCGCCGCCGCACGGATGCCGGCGGTGGTCTGATTCATTCCAGAATGGATTGTTTGTCACGCTCCTTTCCTTCTCTTCTTGGCACATGCAAGACTCGTGTATACTGTATGCTACTCCTACTGTTTTCGTTTTGATACCCCTGGTACAAGTAATTTTGCAACGCAATCTGCGAGCAGATATTTGATAGATTTACGAAGCAGGAGTGCTATATCTTTTTCTAACGTTCAAAAATCAGAAGGTAAATTAAGAGATTGAATTCGTTGTTAAAGTTTTTGAGACAGAAAGGTGGTATTTAAAATTAAATCTGTATCTGTAGCATATGGTAACACGAGTTTTTGCAGAACTGCTGCGAAAATGTATCGAGAGATAAAATTCTATAGCATTTCTAAAATCTCAAAACCATGCGAGAAAAATAAACTCAGAGAGAGAGAGAGAGAGAGAGAGAGAGAGAGAGAGTGACAATCACTTTAGCAGCCCTTCATTACTTTGTTGCTGAACCGTTCGTCCACAGGCACTAATCCTTGTTCCAAACCATGTGACCCTGTGATAGAATAATGCGCATTTAGTGTTTGTCTGCCATCATCATCTCGCATGATTACTTACTGTGTCAGTTTCATATAGGCGCAGGTCAACTGGACGCCACTCCTAGCCGCCTGCTATGCGTCAGGCGTGATGCCATCATACCCTTTGACATATTTTAGTCTTGCGAAAAACAGAATATAGGAGAGTCGGTCACAATTGATTTTGGCACGGCACTATTCGCGCCCCAGATTATCCGGCATGGCTGCTTATCCGCTCTGTTAGCAGCCGGTTTTGCGCGGAGAAAGATTGCTACGGCAATCGCCGTGACGCTATGCTTCAAATCAGTTCGCTGACTCACAACAACTGAATAAAATATATATGCGCTCTTGTACCTTGCTTCTGTTGAACGCGACTCAGTTGAGTTCATCGAGAAAGAAAGGGCTGTCACAGTGTCACTGCACAATGGTAGCAATCATTCGGTAATTCTCATATCATTATATTGGGACTGGAATAATTACACGTAAACGGGTAAAAAACTACTCGTACAACAATACGGGGAGGACAGGCCCAAGGCATTACTCCGCGGGAACTGGAATAATTAGGTTGGTGCTCCGGTAACA
Organism: Zoysia matrella; assembly: GCA_001602295.1. NCBI lineage: Eukaryota > Viridiplantae > Streptophyta > Magnoliopsida > Poales > Poaceae > Zoysia > Zoysia matrella. The sequence goes on along the minus strand of BCLG01001685.1, from coordinate 81,063 downwards.
ACAAGAAAAGCCATTGGACTTCCAACAAATGGCGCCCGCCTAAAGCGTTCCTTCTCCTCGACGCCATGCGGGAGACGAGAACGAACGCCACGGACTCATCCTCGACCGGGACGCGCGCGCCCAACGAGAAAGCAGTTGGCTAGAACGCCTCCGACTACGACGTTGGTGCCATGTCGACGTCGAACGCGCGCGTCGGACGTGCACGGGGCGCGGGCCTGCCGGCCTTCAACCCCGTCAGGCCTAAAGAGCACCGATTAATTAATTAAGGGTAGCCGTGGCCACGTCCAAGACACGGGCGGCGGCGCTTTTTTTTAAACTGACGCTTACGATTACAGCTATAATATTTAAATGTACACATAACATACACATCTCACATTTACAACATGTATTTTATGTATATATAGATTTACAAATTATTTTCGTGTTTAGATCAGCGAAAATCCATAGGTTTCATCAGCGACAAGAAGTATCGCAGTCTCTATTTCCACGCAAAATCCTGTTACCTGCGAAATTATTTTTGGAAATAAATCCAGTCACACGGGCATGTGAGTCGCAGGACTCAGAATCGGACGGGTTGCCCGCGCACAGTGGCGAAGCTAAAAACAAAATGAGGGTGCACATTTCATCTGCGCCTATTAAAGCTACACAATTTATAGCTAAAAATGTGCACAAATAGTAGATTTAAGTTAGTAAAGAAAGTTTTTTTTACCTGACCCTGTGCCAAGGCACCCCTTGCCTCGTTGAGCTTCGCCCCTGCCCGCGCACCCGCGGCGCTAACCACTCCGGGCGTTAGTACGCCGCGCGCACGGTCGCGGTCATCGACCGCCGGCCGCCACGCTGCAGGGATGGCGACGTGGCTGGGATGAGCGCCTTCGGCGAGCGCGCGGGGTGCCCGGGCGGCGAAGGGAGGTCGCTTTCTCGAGATTCCCTTCGGCGTCGGGGTGTGCCGGGCCAGAACGACGCGTTGACGCTGGGAACAGGGCACAGGTTGGCTCTGAGATGATCCTGTCTCCAGAAAGGCCGGGCCCGGCTGACGAACGCTCTGAGAGCGACGAGCAGCAGGCCTCACTGTTTATGCTGAATGGCATCCAACTCGTTGATAGAACATAATCTCCTTAACTGTGCATAAAATTCTTTCAGTACCTTTGTTACGAATTATCGAAAAATCTATCTACTATCACAATGTATTTTTTTCCTTATAAGGTCCAGCTGTGTAATTTTTTATTCAGGTTGAAACATTGGATGGCCCAACTCATGATCTATGCTCTATGATTTATAAAGTCTTTACATCAGTATGAAGTGTCTTTATTACGAAGAGCACTTTGCATTTCCTGGAAATCACAAGTGTGTAACAAGAGTGAAGCCAAATGACAATTGGTACTCCTTATAACTAAGCACATGCTTGTACAGCCCATTGCATGAAAATTCAACTGCACGCACGAAAGCAAACATGCGAGTCAAGCATCCAATCTTTCCAGCGCTTCTTCCTCCTTTCTCTCTATTACAGCCATGCTTCCTGACCCTCAGTTTAGCAAAAAATCGGTGGACTCGTCGGATTTGCTATAGTGCTAGATCCGGTTTTCAATCGAAAACTAGATGCAACCTTATATCAAACCGGTTTTCACCGGTTTCTAAAACCTGATCTCAACTGTACCACCTGATCTAAACTCTCTCCAGCAAAAGACGGTGATGCAAGCAGAAGCAGGCCGCGTTGCTATCGTAGAAGCTATGGTACCGCCTGGTCTCCATCGTACGTGGTGGGCAATATGAAGACGTACAAAACTTGTAGCGCAACCTGGTCCTTGCTGAGCTTCCTTTTGATCTGAACATAGACAAACCAGATGAACAAGATGTCGTGCGGCAGTTATCTGCATTTTAGATCACGGATTCTGATAAGCAATGTGCTACTAGAATCAATTTGCTATGTAGCTTGACAATGCTGGATGAAATTACTTCTATAACTACCAAATCAATATGTTTCTTTTTCATATTTAGTGACAAAACGATAGTTCTTACGTTTTGTTTATGATGGTTAATTAGGATGATGATTTTGGTTCCTCATACCTTATGCATTTGGCCTTGTAGATGATGATGTCTATGGCGGCCATGTGAAAGTTGAGCTTCAAGGAAGACAGAGCATGATCAGAACCAAGGTAACTGTAACAAATATATTGCAATCGCTACAAACATTAGTTAACTGAGTACAGGTAACTAAAGAACATGCTGTGCACATGTTGACGCAAAAAGGCCAGAAACATATTTCCATTGTCTAGAAAAAAGCTAAAGAACATTGCTTTGTCTTTGTGTAGGAAACCATGGATAATCTGCCAGTGTACACATTAATGCATAACTCTTGATGGAACAGAGAATGTGTAGGTCAGTTATCCATTGCTCCTGTGTGTCAAGAACGTTGATGATGATATATTCCGGTCGAGCCAGTGACGTCCTGCACGTCTCCCACTTCAGGGCTAACAACAAGCTCATCGCGGGCCACATCGGAGGTGGCCATCTCCGATTCTCCGTCGCAGCGTGCTGCTCCGCCCGGCCAGTCGTCTTCACGGTGTTGACATCCACACGACTAATCTTTGTTGTCGCACCCAGCTCCACTTCATCCACTAAAATGTCAGGGACAAACTCAGAGACTTCTATGGGCAGTAACTATGATCTGGAGCTCACCTTCTCGTTAGAAGGAATAAAATACCTGCCTCGGTATTTTTGCTTCACCGGGTTTAAAAAAATAATAACAAAATAAAATTTCAAAAAATTAAGAACCAGTGAAACTGATCAGTAAGTAAGGTCGATTTCATAGTTTTTACTTAAAAAACAACACAGCAAATAAAAAGACAAGCAGTTTACTGTAGCATTTCGATTAAATTTCATTTAAATTTTGATTTTTAAATTCGAAATATTTTTGAACAGTTTTTATGGTTCTCGGCAAAACTGCCCCACTAGTTTTCGCAGTTTAAGCAAAATGGTAAACCTGGTTGGGGTGGAGTGAGGTGGGAGAGGGATCATTGGGATGAGGTTTGATGCATTAAGAGTGTTTTTGGTTGGCTGACATAGCCCAGATGGGAGTTGGCCACTCGCGTTTCGGTGATTGACTGAGGCGGTTAACTCAGAGAATATTTTTTAATATAATGTTTGAGTTTATTCTACAAATTTTGTCAGATAGAGCCATTCATCATTACTAATTTTGACTATTAAGTAACTAAGTACTCCTTCTTTCTGCACTTTTTTAACTATCATTCTAGCTCTGTAGCCCGTTAGTTGAGAAATCAAAGAGTTATCAAGGGATGGCAATAAAAGTTATTAGTTCTTAGTCTTTGTATTGATATCCAGAATAAAAAGTATTAGCATGTGTATGATGAGAGTTATAAATACAACTATTCAAAATAAATATATGAGATTTAAATAAAGTTGTTGTAAAACAAAATAAATTTATTTTAAGTTAATATTAATATTAAAATTAATGGTAAAGAATGGAAAATTTGCCTGTGTTCCGGTCGAGCCTGGCCGAGGAGCGAATCTTGCACGAGTTCGACCTGGCCGCGGGTACTCGTCAGGCCACCAAACATGCGGTGGTTGCATCAGATGGACCTGGCCCATGGTGGATACAGCTAATCAATCATTTCTATGTATTCATGTCATTAATTTAAAGTGATAGTATAGATAAAAAAATAAGATAAAATAGTGATATAAATAAAATTATTTCAAATATAAACCCAAAAATGATGAAATTTGAGAGTAAATATAAATCTTAAGAAATGGTGACGTAAATGAACGGACTGAGTATCACGAAAGAGGATCTATCAGGTTGCGAATCATATAAAGATTCTCCTCGTTCGCTCTAGAGGGAACAGAACCTGGTGCTGGGCTGAGCTAAAAACGTTGAGGCTTTTTAAAATGCAGAAATTTTATAAAAAATATATAAAATTTTACAAAAATCAATTTAAAACGCAGGATTAAAAAAAAATCCTCTAGCAGTACGAGGGGCCTGAGCTCCGACAATATTAGCTGCAGGATTCTCCAGCTGCTGCACCGACAAACATGGCGCACAAGTATCGAATTCCCTCACAATGGTGGACTCACAAACTGGGCGCGGTGCATGGTGGACGCACGCGGCCCCACCCGCAGTCTATTCCAGGACATCAATCTTCACCGATGACATGGACCCACCGCATCCCGCCGTACGGCCATCCGACGGCTCACCGTGCACCGAGTCCTCGACCCTTGTGCCCTCCTCACTTTCACCCCATTGCCTTGTCCGTTTCCCACCACCTCTCTCTCTCCCTTCCCTGTCCACATTCTGTCACCACTCCGCAGCGCAGCAGCGCCGCCTCAAGCGAACAGCACCACACACACGCCCGCAACGAGCGACACAGCAGCAGCGCCAGAAAAAGAGGAGAAACTTCACCGGCACGCACCGACCTAAAAGCGGGACGGGGAGAGCGAAGCGGATCGCCCCGGGCTAGGGTTCTTCGATCCCCCGCCATGGACGCCACCGACCTGTGGGGCCGCACCTCCGCCGCCGCCGCCGCGAGGCGCCTGCAGTCGCGCTACGGTACGCTCCATCCGGCCCTTATTGTTCGTCGCTCGTTTCGGTTCCGGTCGCCACGCTAGTCGGTTTTGATTTCTTCGATGCGGGGGAGCTCACGCGCGGGAGATGGCTTTGTTGCTGCGCAGATCTGTACATGGGGCTCGACGACGCGGACGCCGGCGCGGATGACGCGGTGGACCCTCGCGCCGGGGCGGTGGAGCCCTACTGCTGCCCCTTCTGCGGGGAGGACTTCGACTTCGTCGGCCTCTGCTGCCACATCGAGGACGAGCACGCCGTCGAGTCCAAAACAGGGGTGCGTTGCTCTCATCCGTCCCATTTCTGGTCCGGTAGTTCTTAAGCACTGTCCGCCCGTGGAGATACGCATCCGTACTTAATTTCCTAGCCATGACTTTTGATACCTGCAGTGTCTAGAGGTGTCAATAGGTAGCCATTTTACATTACGATATAGTAGAACTTTCAGGTTGGATTTGGTTACAAACTTAGAATATGTTTGTTGCTTTTTAATCATTGCAATGAAGGTCTTTTTTCTTCCTGATTTTGAGTTAGTTTAGATGTGACGTAGAGCATATAACTTCCCTTGCCGATTTGAATATTGAATATTGGATTAGCTTTATGCCTTTTTGGTGGGTGTGTTTGTGTGCTGGATTGGAGGAATGCTATTCTGAATGATTATGTTTGTTGGGAAAGTGCTGGTTTTTATTATGAGCTGTACTGGCTGGGTGTTTTATTGGTGGTTTAGTTGAACTTTTGTCTTTTGGGTTGGTTTAGGTTGTGAATTTTCATGCTGCTATTAGATGTTCTCTGTTGAGTCCTTTATTCCGCTGATGAATTTCTTGTTTATTAGTTTGCTCCATTCTTACAATGGAGTAGGTAATCTTTTGTTCTTCTTGCCATGTTTGATCTTCTTGCCATTTTTGAGTGAGAAAATCCCACCGTTTTTTTCTTGCCAAAAAAGGAAGGGACATTTTGTATGTAATCCCACCCTTTTTTTTTTTGTCAATGTTGGTTACTGTAAATTTGCACTAACCAATGTCAACATAGAAAAAGGAGGTAAGTGGTAACTGGCCAATCAAATTAAAAGCATTAAAGCATTGAGCATTTGACCATTTGTTATTTAGCTAAATGTCTGGGTCTCATGCCTATCTGTTCTTAGTCTCAATGGGCAAATATTTACCTCACCTATCATGGGATTTGTATATTTTGTTACCAATAGGATACTTTGGGGAAAAAATATTTTCTGGTGCTACCAAAACTTGCAAGGATGACCCAGCAACACGTGACATACATAGATCTCACTCTTTCGTCAACATTTATCAAAATAGTTATAAACCTTGGTTGTGTCATCCTCATTGCTAATTAGCCATAGAATGTACTAATTATTGCTAATCATTTACTAATAATCAAGATTAGCAAAGGTAGATGGCTCCATCCGGCTAAATTCGTGGGATGAGCTCATCCAGCATATTGAGGCAATATTCCATGTGTTGACCGCCCCAGCCAGCTTCGGCCATGAGCCAAACGCCATCAAAACAGAGGTGGTCAAGTCCCATCTAGGCTAAGTCAGCGAACCAAATACCCCCCTAATGATCCCTATCCTTTGTACTTTCTGTTCTCTTTCTTTAATGAAATGAAACGCAAATCGCATCCGCTTTTGAGGGGTAAAACTCCATGAGACTTGTTTTTGTTTTTGGACTACTTGTTCGCCTGGAATGGATGAGGTGTTTGTTTTCCCTAAGTATAGCTGCATTAGATTGTTACTTTCTGGAAGAACAGAGCTCTTAAATGTTAACATTTACTCTTTACGAATGTGCGCCAAAATTTTTTTTTTCTTACTTGTCATGCATGGTAGAAACATTTTTAGCTATTTTAACATGTCTTAACTTGGAACATCCTAGTCGCAAAAAAAAGGAACATCCTGCATGATGTGTTTTTGTTTTACATTAAAGATTCATAGAGTTCGTTGAAACGCCTTTCAGATGTGCCCCATCTGTGCAACAAGGGTTGGGATGGACTTGATAGGACACTTGACTATGCAGCATGGCAGTTACTTCAAGATATCCTTTTTTTAATATGCTTCTGCTGATGCTCACATGTGATTTTACTTGTTCAGCGTTACATTACAGTTGTAGATACATGGGCATGTTGCTTTCCTTAATGAAAAATACATGCAACACAGACGGAGAGCGCGAAAATTATCTCAAGGGTCCCATTCCTTGCTATCTTTGTTGAGAAAAGACTGGAGGGATGGGAATTTGCAATCATTTCTTGGTGGATCATCCTATGTATCCAATCCTCCTGCCACAGCACCAGATCCATTTTTGTCATCTTTAGTTTGTAATTTTCCTGTGGCTGAACAATCCAAAGATTTACATTCCGACTCATCTGACAATAACGTTTTGCTAAATAAATTCCCAGATGAAAAGTCTTTAGAGAGGTATGTCACATCAAACTTGTACTTTCAGCCGTCTCACTCAGCTCTCCCTTTGCCGCGATACCATTGTATCTGGTCAGTGTAATACTACCTCCGTCCCAGTAGAAGCTTATTTCTAGCTTTTGTTGATTGATGCTTTGACCAATGATTTTTATAGATACGGTTAAATTTAAAAAGCTAGTATTTGTACTTTTAAATTCATTAAAAGAAATACTTTCATAACATATATAATTTATTTATATTATTAAAATTAATTACATTTATCAAAACCATTAGTCAAAGTTGCAGTAAACAAAACCTAAAAATAAAAGCTTCTATTGGGACGGAGGGAGTATGTGTTATTTTCCACATTGTACCCATCAATGTTTTTGCCATGTTTGCATAAAAGGCTATTATTATCTTCTACTTGTGGCAGAGCATTGATTTAGTATCAAACTTACATATCTCTGTTATCCAGTCATAAAGAAGTCATAAATGCTTTGATACTAATTAGTTCTATTCATTGTTTTTGTATAATATGTAGGTAGCATTCCTTCATAGTTATACTATCGACATTCTCAACAGCACTGCACCTGTTTGTGTGCTTTATGGCCTTTTCATATCTGTGTCTATTTTTTCTTGGAGACCTCTGAAACGAGGAACATTTCATGCTTATTTGATTAAGTTTAGTTGCTCAGTTTCACTGCTAGTTCTAAACGGGCTGCTGTAAATTAAGAGCTCAACAACAAACTAAACCTTTAAGAATGATGTCTTTAAAGTTTACTTTCATATATGACCTTACTCGAGATAAACAATGTCTTACCTTTGGTATTTAATTTAAAACTCCATGATGAATGTACAGAGCTGAACCATCTCTATCAGAGAAGGATCAGAAGGAGAGGGCTCAAAGGAGTGAATTTGTCCGTGGGCTTGTGCGCTCTACAATATTTGATGATGATAGCTTTTAAGGAGATAATCAACCTTTAGAGCAGACGCACGATCTAACCAAGGAGCACAAGAAGGATAATTGTCTACACTTAATCAACCTTGGTTTGTGCTGCGGCTGCTGATCACAGGCCTTTCGTGGTCAAACAGGAGGCCCATTAAGTTTATGTATGTATGTGTGGGGTATGAATGCATGGATGCATGTATTACCTCTCTGCGTTATGCCCGTATAGGGTAAGTATAAGAGAGCAGGGAAGGGAGGTCTATATTCAAAATCTCCACGTCGAATAAATGGACACTGCGTCCTTAGAGTAGAATTGTGCATACTATTGTCGAAGAGTTACTTGCCATGTTTTAGGACACTGTTGAAACATTGTGATAATAATTGATGTTTTATGTACACTATCAAATCCCACCTGTAATAATCTGTACAGGTTGGAATTAAGGGAGGATATTCCCCTCTTGTGTATCCTAAAAATGTAATGCGCAAGTAGTTGTTCCTGGAATATAAGCGGGCGGTGGTGGCACCTATTCGTATATCTCACCAAATTGTTTCAGTTTATTAATAGGTAATTCCAAAATACAACATGTAACAGCCCTCTGTGTTTGCAATCAACTGATCCTTGACACAAATATTTAGCCTGTGTGCGTACAATGCGGACGTGACGTGGAGAATTTATATGGTACCCCTACAATTCATATCGTCTAAGCTTCGGCCTTCCTGGAACAGCTGCTGATGCAATAGTTCAAACAGTCAAACGGCTGGCTTGGGTACATGGCTGAAGAAGTAGCTACCGCAGCATGCGGCAATGGTTGCTCATCTGTTCCGAGGTTTTCTATACTTCCTTCTTTCGTGACAACTCTAAACTCCAACCTCGTGAAAAGGGGCAAAATTTCTACATCAATGTTTTATATCTGTATACAGTCTTGAAATACAAAACTAAATGAAGAATCTGACAGCAGTCGCTAAGATAGAGGTGGGGTTTACCTTGTTAGTAGCTTCGCATAGATTTGCGTCTCGAGTATAGTTCTGTGTTATTTCCATCTGCAATATCCATGCCAGCAACTGCAGTGTTCTAACCTAGAGTTGTATAGCTCTGGACTTGTAGCGGGGAAAAGGAGCCAAAAGAAGGATAGTGAACCAGCCAGAAAAGCTACTGATGCCAATCCTGTGACTCAAACACCAGGTTGTGTAAGAATTTGCGTTTTATTGTTCCGTTCTTTTTTAATAAAAAAAGGGAAACAATATACACACCTCTTGTTCGTGGCGAACAGAAAACAGGCAAACCCATCATATTACAAAAGATGTGAGCAATAATAGGAGACAAAAGATTCCCTGCATGCGATTTTGCTATGAAACAAATGAATAATCTGAACAACCTTTTATCAAAACATATTAAACTCATTTTAAGCAATATGAAATTGATTAAACTTTCATAATGAATAATCTGAACAGCCTTTTATCAAAACTTATTAAACTCATTTTAAGCAATATGAAATGGATTAAACTTTTAATCATGTCAAAAACAAAATGGCCATTCATTAAAAGCCAAATATAATAGTAATCAAGTACATTTTAACTACCTAGTGAGGTTGCAAACGGTAAGCTAAGTAAATACAGCAATAAGCAGATGACAAAAATCAAGATTCAGCATGTTGGAGCTATATGGGGTTTATATTTAAGTCTTCACAAAAGGGAATATAATAACATAACTGTCATCATGCTGTGTAATATGAAGATACAGAGATAAGTACTTGATCCAGCATGAACTGGG
>BCLG01001685.1:59599-71360 GCA_001602295.1 Zoysia matrella | reverse complement strand
ACCACAGTTCCAGAGATAGTAGCAATAAGTTGACAAGGAAGCTGAAAACAAAAAAAAAAAATCCAAGTTTACATTTAAATAAAGAAAAAGAAAGGAAAAATAATGCTGCACCTGTACGGATGAACAAAAATGCTGCGTACCACCCAAAAATTACAGTGTAGCCTAACTGGACACCTGAGAAAGGAAGGTACAAAGTTAAATCATGCCCAAAAAGTGGAACGAAAAGACATACACAACTTGTGAAACAAAAGTAATTCCACAAAAGAACCCTGATGAATGATGCAATACTAACTAAAATATGTAAGAATTATGGAAAATTTAAAAGTTGAACATGACAAGCATATTAAAAGACAAATCATGTCAAACAATAGGTTACTATTTTTGAATAAGTTTAAGTAAGAGCACAGAAGAGTATTAAAAAATACTACTTAGGATCTAGGTAGCAGATGCAGCGACCAGTGTTAGGTGTATCGTGTATGCAGCTATAGTTTAAAGCATGGTAATTCAAGTGAGTGGTAATGACTATTTGAGGCTATTGTAATGACTATTTGAGGCTATTGTTTGCAGTGTTTAAAAAAACAGAGGAACTAAGCTATCAATTGTGCACGATCTAGCGATTAGGCATTCCCAAGCAACGGTCTAATAAATATAAAAAAGATAGAGAACATAAGGAAAACATTGCATATGACCACATAAGTATTCAGCAAATAAAGGAAAATGCTTAATTAGCAGCTTAGTTGAAAGTGAAGCAGTGGACCTCTGCCTAGCGCCTAGGTGTTGATTTTTAAACAGAGATTGTTTGACTGATTTAAAGAAAAAACTTGTATCACTGAAGAACAAAAGTGATAATGTTATTTTTCTCCGTAATTTCAACCCCAAAAAAAGGTAAGATGGATCTTGGTGAAAGAGAAACTTGCTCTTGCTCAATACGAAGTTAATATAGCTCAAAATGTGACCAAATAAAATTGTAGGATGATACTGAAAGAGAATATAAGATGCAAAGAAAATACCTACAATCAGTAGTGATCTCATAAAATTGCACCCCTGCTGGTGTAGCTCGAACAAATGGTTTAAATGTGCTGTCAGCAAAAAGGTCCAGTTAATAATTTAATAAAAGAGAGATTAGATCAGGAAGACTCAGCAAAAAAAAATGTAAAGCCACATCTGGCAAAAGCATTCACAGTTCAGCCCAGAGTTCGATGTTAGAGGAGGATTGGAGAACAGCACAGCGGTTTAGATCTCTATGAAATGGCTGATTTCATTCCTTGTGCCATAGAGGCATATATATAGAGGTTACAAGTCAAATACAAATTGCATTAGGTAACTGGCTGTAAACTGCACTAAAACAAACCAAAATTGGCTACTTCTACTATGTCATGTGGGGGCGAACATACTCCAGGCGCCGCAGGGCGCGAGATGTGCGTCGGGCCACGGAACTCGCGGCGCGCGCGGAGGAGAGCCGCGACGCAGGGCACGACCAGGCCACCATCAGTGGCTAGGATTACAAGATAATTAGTTTCTATTATTAGTCCTTTGTTTTAGGAGCAATTAGCTCTCATTCGGTTGGGCCAAGGGCCATATATCTCCTGTAACCGCACATTAATAAGGGAAAGTAAGATTGTTATCTCTAAGCCTTCTACCTCTCTCGTCTACGAACAAGCCTGCGGCGGAGGGGCAAACCTCGTCGGAGAAGACGGACCGTGGCTACGAACTCCGTAGCCAGGGGCCAGCTACCCTAGGGTCGAAGGTCCTTGACAACCTGGTATCACGGTCTCGTCGATCCTCGCCTTCCGCAGCCGCCGCAAACCCTAGCCCATCACCAACCGCCGCCAGCAGCCCTCCATCCTCGCCATCGTCCCCCGTCGCATCGTGTGCCGGCACCATGGGGGATGATCTCAAGGCCTCCATTGAGGCGCTGACCAAGTCCGTCGCCTTGATGCAGAAGTCGATCGAGGCCAACGTCAAGGCCATCGCCGACCTGACCATCGCGGGTTCGTCCGTGTCCGGTGGCCGACCGGGATCCGGGGGCGAACACCACCAAGACCGGCCGCCCAAGCACTGGCGTCCCGAGTTCCCGCGCTACGACGGCAAGAGTGACCCGCTGGTCTTCCTCAACCAGTGCGAGTCCTTCTTCACGCAGCAACGGATCATGCCGGAAGAACGGACATGGATGGCGTCCTACAACCTCCAGGAGGGGGCCCAACTCTGGTACATGCAAGTACAGGCGGACGAGGGGACACCGCCATGGCCCCGTTTCAAAGAGCTTCTCAACCTCCGTTTCAGGCCGCCGCTACGCTCGGCCCCCCTCTTCGAGCTCGCGTCTTGCCGGCGTACGGGCACGGTGGAGGAATACCAGGATCGCTTCCAAGCCCTCCTTCCCCGCGCGGGCCACCTTGACGAAGCACAGCGCGTGCAATTGTTCACCGGCGGTCTTCTGCCTCCGCTCAGCCTCCAGGTGCAGAACCAAAACCCGCAATCGCTGGCGGCGGCCATGAGCCTCGCGCTCCAGATGGAACTCCTGGAGCAGTACTACACGTCCACGGCCAAGGCACCTGGCCGGGGAGTGCTGCCGACGCCCGGGCCGCGCACTGCCACTCCGCCCACGACCAAGCCGCCAGCACCCACTGTGTCGGTCGAGGGCCGCCCTGTCAAGCGCCTGAACCAAACGGAACAGGAGGAAAGGCGCTGCCTCGGACTGTGCTTCAACTGCGATGAGAAGTACAGTCGCGGGCATAACAAGGTTTGCAAACGTTTGTTCTTTGTGGATAGCATGCTGGAGGAGGACGAGGACAACACCGAGGACACACGGGACACGGAAACACCGGTGTTCTCCCTTCACGCCGTGGCGGGTGTCGCTGTGGGCAACTCGATCCTGCTCCGGGTGCAACTGGGCGCGGCATCTCTCGTCGCCTTGGTCGACACGGGTTCGACCCATAACTTCATCGGAGAGTCAGCCGCCGACCGCACGGGGCTGCCCGTCCAGCCTCGGCCACGCCTGACCGCCACGGTCGCCAACGGAGAAAAGGTGGCCTGCCCGGGAGTCCTCCGCCACGCACCCATCTTCATCGAGGGCATGCGGTTCCACGTCGATCTGTACGTCATGCCGCTCGCCGGGTATGACATCGTCCTCGGCACCCAGTGGATGGCCAAGCTGGGGCGCATCGCTTGGGACGTCACCACGCACACCATGGCGTTCAAGCATCGCGGGCGCGACATATGCTGGCAGGGCGTGGCCAATCCCGACGGGCCGGCGGTCCGCGCAGTGACCTCCGAGGGCTCCCTCCTCGACGGGCTCCTCGACTCCTTCACCGACGTCTTCGCCGAGCCCTCGGGTCTACCTCCTCAACGCGGCCGCGACCACGCCATCGTCCTCAAGCCTGGCACGTCGCCGGTGGCGGTCCGGCCATACCGGTACCCGGCGGCCCACAAAGATGAGCTGGAGTGGCAGTGCGCCGCAATGATCAAGCAAGGCATTGTCCGCCGCAGCGACTCGTCCTTCTCCTCGCCGGTCCTCCTCGTCAAGAAAGCGGACGGGTCGTGGCGGTTCTGCGTCGACTACAGGGCGCTGAACGCACTTACTGTCAAGGACGCGTTCCCCATCCCCGTCGTCGACGAGCTACTCGATGAGCTCCATGGGGCGCGCTTCTTCTCCAAGCTCGACTTGCGGTCGGGTTATCACCAGGTGCGCATGCGGCCAGAGGACGTCCACAAGACGGCGTTCCGCACCCACGACGGACTCTACGAGTTCTTGGTCATGCCGTTCGGGCTGTGCAACGCCCCGGCGACATTCCAAGCGCTCATGAATGATGTGCTTCGGTTATACCTTCGCCGTTTTGTCCTTGTCTTCTTTGATGATATTTTGATTTATAGCAAGACATGGGTAGACCACCTTCGCCACCTTCGCACCGTCCTGTTGACCCTGCAGCAGCACAGGCTCTTCATCAAGCGCACCAAGTGTGCCTTTGGCGTCGACTCCGTGGCATATTTGGGCCACATCATCTCCGCCGCCGGTGTCGCCATGGATCCGGCAAAGGTGCAGGCCATCCGCGACTGGCCTCGACCGCGCTCGGCGCGTGCGGTGCGCGGCTTCCTCGGCTTGGCGGGGTACTACCGCAAATTCGTCCGCAACTACGGCTCCGTGGCTGCGCCCCTCACCGCCCTCCTGAAAAAGGAAGGGTTCGCCTGGACCGAGGCAGCGACCGCGGCGTTCGACGCCCTCAAGGTCGCGGTCTCCTCGGCACCGATCCTCGCCATGCCAGACTTCACCAAGCCGTTCACCGTGGAATGCGACGCCTCCTCCCACGGCTTCGGTGCGGTCCTCATCCAAGACGGCCATCCCATCGCCTTCTTCAGCAGGGCCGTCGCGCCTCGCCACAGCGCCCTCGCCGCGTACGAGCGAGAACTCATCGGCCTGGTGCACGTCGTACGGCACTGGAGGCCGTACCTTTGGGGTCGCCACTTCACCGTCAAGACCGACCATTATAGCCTCAAATATCTACTGGACCAGCGGCTGGCGACCATCCCACAACACCATTGGGTGGGGAAGCTGTTCGGCTTCGACTTCAAGGTGGAGTACAAGCCCGGCGCGACGAACACCGTGGCGGACGCGCTGTCTCGCCGTGACACAGTCGATGACGCCACCGCCCTCGCGCTGTCTGCTCCCCGGTTCGACTTCATCGAGCGCCTTCGCCAAGCACAGGACACCGACCACGCGCTGGTGGCCATCAAGGAAGAGATCAGCACGGGCGCGCGCGGCGAGCCGTGGTCCACCACCGATGGCATGGTCCTGTTCGCCGGCCGCCTGTACATTCCCCCGGCTTCGCCACTGCTCCAAGAGATCATGATGGCTGTCCATGAGGAGGGACATGAAGGCGTCCAGCGCACGCTTCACCGACTCCGCCGCGACTTTCACTTTCCTAACATGAAGCGACTCGTGCAGGACATGGTGCGGGCATGTGGGGTGTGCCAGCGATACAAGGCTGAGCACCTGCACCCAGCCGGCCTACTTCTTCCACTACCGGTGCCGCAGGGTGTTTGGACGGACATCGCACTGGACTTCGTCGAAGCGCTCCCTCGTGTCCGCGGCAAGTCCGTCATCCTGACGGTGGTGGACAGGTTCAGCAAGTACAGCCATTTCATCCCCTTGGCACACCCGTACTCCGCCGAATCCGTCGCTCACGTCTTCTTCGCCGAGATCGTTCGTCTACACGGCGTCCCACAGTCCATGGTGTCGGACCGCGACCCGGTCTTCACCTCCGCGTTCTGGCGCGAGCTAATGCGCTTGGTGGGCACCAAGCTCCACATGACCACCGCGTTCCACCCCCAGTCAGATGGGCAGTCGGAGGCCGCCAACCGCGTCATCATCATGTACCTGCGGTGCCTGACTGGGGACCGGCCGCGCCAGTGGTTGCGGTGGCTTCCATGGGCGGAATTCATCTTCAACACCGCCTACCAAACCTCGCTGCGGGACACCCCGTTCCGGGTCATCTATGGCCGTGACCCCCCCTCCATTTGGTCATACAAACCGGGGGATACCAGGGTGGCCGCCGTCGCCAGGAGCATGGAGGAGCGCGAGGAGTTCTTGGAGGACATCCGCTATCACCTCGAACAAGCGCAGGCCACCCAGAAGAAGCACTACGACAAGTCGCACCGCGCCGTGTCCTATCAAGTCGGGGACTGGGTCCTCCTTCGTCTTCGTCAGCGCGCGCCGGCGTCCCTCCCGCAAACGGTCACCGGCAAGCTGAAGCCGCGGTACTTCGGCCCCTACCGCATCACGGAGATGATCAACGAGGTGGCTGTTCGTCTTGCTCTGCCGCCCCGCGCTCGCCTGCACGATGTCTTCCACATCGGCCTCCTCAAGAAGTGGCATGGGACGCCGCCCGACGCCCCACCTCCACTACCCAGCGTGCACCACGGCGCGGTAGTCTGTGAGCCCGAGCGAGTCATCAAGTCTCGCTTGGCCCGCGGGGTGCGCCAGGTACTGGTCCAATGGAAGGGGACCTCGGCTACGTCGGCAACATGGGAGGACATGGAGCCGTTCTTCGCCCGCTACCCTGAGCTACAGCTCGAGGACGAGCTGCCTCTCGACGGAGGGGGGGATGTCATGTGGGGGCGAACATACTCCAGGCGCCGCAGGGCGCGAGACGTGCGTCGGACCACGGAACTCGCGGCGCGCGCGGAGGAGAGCCGCGACGCAGGGCACGACCAGGCCACCATCAGTGGCTAGGATTACAAGATAATTCGTTTCTCTTATTAGTCCTTTGTTTTAGGAGCAATTAGCTCTCGTTCGGTTGGGCCAAGGGCCATATATCTCCTGTAACCGCACATTAATAAGGGAAAGCAAGATTGTTATCTCTAAGTCTTCTACCTCTCTCGTCTACGAACAAGCCTACGGCGGAGGGGCAAACCTCGCCGGAGAAGACGGACTGTGGCTACGAACTCCGTAGCCAGGGGCCAGCTACCCTAGGGTCGGAGGTCCTTGACATACTAGCTGGAATTACTGCCTAGGGACAGGCTGTAATTAGCACTAAGTCAAACCAAAATTGACTACTACTACCTAGACTTACTTCCTAAGGAAGCTAAGCCACTAGACTGGCTGCTGTGCTGTAGAACAGCAGGGCAATGCAGCCATACAAGCTACTGGAGCTGCTGAGATGGTGCTAGAACACCGAAGAAGCTAAGACTCATCTATCAATCACCCCTCGAGTCTTGGCGATGCTTCAAGCATTCCGATTTTGTTGCACAGCTCTTGAAATATTATCCTTCCCAATGGCTTGGTCAGGATGTCAGCAAGGTGATCTTTGGTTCTGATGTAGTTCACCTTTGTTTTGCCTTGTTCAACACAGTCCCTAATGATGTGGTACCTTGTGTCGATATGTTTGTTGCGCTCATGGAAGTCAAGATTCTTGCTCAATTCAATGGCTGCTTTGTTGTCCATCTTCAGCTCGAATGCATCAGCTTCTCTACCCTGTAGTACTCCAAGCAGTCTTGCAAGCCAAATTCCTTGGCAAGCGGCAGAGGCAGCAGCAATGTACTCAGCCTCACATGAGGAGTGTTAGGGACAATACTCGCATTGTGAGGGATGACACTCAGTATTGAGGCAATTTTCTCTATGTTTCTTACTCACTAGAATGCTATGACCAACCTGAGGGTTGAAGATACATATATATAAGCTAGTAGGTAGCCAAGCATATGCCAAGATGCTAAAGCATAAAGCTGAAAAGCTAGTCTAAGATGCTAAAGCATAAAGCTAAAAAGCTAGTCTAAGATGCTAAAGCGAAAAGCGTAAAACATAAAACATAAAACGATTGCACTAGACTTATTTCATCATTCTCTCTCTAAGTTTTGTGCGTCGTCTTCTGAGAGATTTGAATCATCCCAATCCTGACGCGAAGCTCCTGAAACTTGATCCTACCAAGGAACTTAGTGAGAAGATCAGCAAGTTGGTCCTTGGTGTTGATGTAGCTTGCCCTAACGCTCCCTTCCTCCAAGCAGCCTCGGATGAAGTGGTACTTCGCTCTGATGTGTTTGCTGCGCTCGTGAAAAATAGGGTTCTTTACCAAGGCCAGAGTGGACTTGCTGTTCACCCTGAGCTCCACTGCTTCAGCGTCTCTGCCAAGAAGATCACTAAGCAGCCGAGTGAGCCAGAGCGCCTGAGTTGAAACGGTGGAAGCCGCTATGTACTCAGCCTCGCAGCTGGACAAGGCCACCACCTGCTGCTTGACCGACTGCCAGCTAACAAGGCACTTATCGAGGAACACGAGCACCCCGCTCGTGCTCTTGCTGGTGTCGATGTCACCGGCATGATCACTTTCGCTGTACCTGACGAAATGTGCCGCCCAGGACACCTCAGATAGTGGAGCCCGTGGTCAAGAGTCCCCGCAACATAGCGGATGATTCTTTTGATGGGCTACTGGTGCTCCGTCGTCGGTAGCTGCATGAACCGACTGACGTAGCCGACGGAGAACGCCAAATCCGACCACGTGAGAGGTAGCGAAGGCTTCCCACAATGCGTCGGTATTACGTGGCATCCACCTCCTCTGTCGTGCTGTCACGGCTGAGCTTCAGCCTCTCCTCCATCAAAGTGAGAGCTAGGTTGCAGTCGGTGAGCCTAGCTAACTCCACGATGCGCTTAACATAGGCGGTCTGTCGAAGTGTAATGCCAGAGTCGTCCTAGTGCACCTCGATCTCCAGGTAAAAAGAGAGATGCCCCAAGTCATTTATCTGAAAGGTGACCTTCATCTTCTTTTTGAACGCTGCCACCTTCACATCCTTTGTGCCCGTGATCACCAAATCGTCGACGTAGACACCCACCAGCAGGGCATTGTCGCCGTTGCCCCGCCGGTAGATGGCCGCCTCGTGTGGGCTTTGCTTGAAACTCATCTCTTTCAGCATGAAATCCAGCTTGGCGTTCCACGTCCGTGGTGCCTGCCGCAAACCGTATAGGGCCTTGCACAGGCGCAGCATCTTGCCCTCCATGCCGGGGATGACAAATCCCGGCAGCTGGTGCAAGTAGTCCTCCTCCTTCAAATCGTCGTTGAGAAACGTCGACTTGACATCCATGTAATGGACGCGCCAGCCCTCCTAGGCAGCCAGCGCAAGAAAGAGACGCAGAGCGAAGACATCGTCGAAGTTGATCCCCTCCTGCTGCACAAACTCGCGTGCCACCAAGCGAGCCTTTTGCTTGACGATGGCACCGGCCTCATCCTTCTTCAGCTTAAATACTAATGGTGATCGTGCGGTGTCCAGGAGGAAGATCAGTGAGCTCTCAAGTGCGGTTCCTCTCAACCGCATCCATCTCTAACTTCATCGCGGCGCGCCATGCCGCTTGTCCCTCAGCCTCAGCGAAGAAGCGAGGCTCGCCGTTGTCGCACCAAGATGCAACTGTGCCTTCAGGTCGTGAGACACCAGTCCCGGTACCGATGCGTGGCCGAGAAGATCCTCCATCGTGCGATACCTCCACGGCTCGCCGTCGTGGTACGCGTCGACACGCTCCTCGTCGTGAGGGAGCGGAGTAGCGAACTCCACCGGGTTGTGCTCGACATGAGCAGGTGCTGGTGTAGACGTGCTTGGAGTAGCTGTCGACGCCGGAGAGCGTGGCGTGACCTGCTGTAGTGGTGGCGATGGGGAACTCGTCGCAGCCGGCATCATAGTCGCTGGAGTCGGTGGAGGCTCGGAGACTGGGGTAGACGCGCTTGGCAAAAAAGAGCTGCCCACTCCCCCAGCTCCCTCGAAGTGGACGTATTCGACGGTGAAGTCGTCGTACGTCGGAGTCGGGCCGTCGTCTACCATCTTGCCCCACGCCTAACCTCGCCCTTCGTCGAACACAATGTCGCGCGCCGTGCGCACACGCTGTGTCTTCGGGTCAAGGATGCGGTAGGCCTTCGTGCCCTCCGCGTAGCCGATGAACACTCTCGGAGTGCTCCTGTCGTCGAGCTTGCCGACGTGACCAAGCTCCTTGACGAACGCGAGGCAGCCGAAGACTCGCAGGTGGGCAACCGTCGGCTTGCGTCCATACCAAACCTCGTACGGCGTCCTGCCGCCAAGCGCTTTAGTGGACGAGCGGTTGAGGATGTAGACGGCTGTCACTACCGACTCTCCCCAGAAGATGGCCGGCATCCCCCTCTGCTTGAGTAGGGCCCGGGCCATCCCCATCACCGTCTGGTTGCGCCGTTCGACGACGCTGTTCTGCTGCGGGCTGTACGACGCGGAGTAGTGACGTTGAATCCCCTTGTCAGCGCAGTATGACGCGAACTCAGCCGCCGTGAATTCGCAGCCGTTGTCGGTGCGTAGCACTCGAAACTTGCAGCCGTACTCCTCTGCCGTAGCCAGCTGACGCTTGATAACATCAACTGCTGCCGCCTTGGTGTCGAGAAGGTACGTCTACATGTAGCGGGACACATCGTCGACGAGTAGCAAAAAGCAGCGCCGGCCTCCAGGTGTGGCTGGTGTCATGGGACCGTAGAGGTCGTCGTGCACCAACTCTAGATTTTTCTTGGCGCGAAAACTCGCCTGACGAGGGAACGGGAGTCGCCGCTGCTTGGTGAGGACGCAGGTGTCGCAGAGCTGCTTCACATGCTCGATCCGCGGCATGCACTGCATCAACTTCTTGTCACCAAGCTGCTTCAAGACCTTAAAATTAAGGTGCCCAAAGCGCTCGTGCCACAGCTAAGCGTTGTCATCGCATCAGGCTGCCAGACATACGGGCTGCACCATCTGCACATGGAGGACGTAGAGGCGATTGATGCCTCTGTTTACCTTGACAAGAAGGCGATGATGGCGGTTCCAGATCCTCATGATTCCATCTTTGATCTCCACGCACGAGTCATTCTCATCCCGCTGGCTCAGACTGATGATGGAGTTGCTTAGTGCGAAGATGAAGTAGACTACAGTGAGGAGTCGGTGTTCGTCAGTCTTAGCGACAAGGACAATAGAGCCAATGCCCCTGATGTCCACAGCCGAAGAGTTGCCGAACTTGATGGAGCCGCGCACGTCGACGTTCAGGTCGAAGAACTCCCTGCGACCCGTCATGTGCTGAGTGGCACCACTGTCGAGGAACCAGCCGTCGATCTTGTCGTCACTGGAGCCGTCACCGAGGAAGGCGTGTGCCCTCGGCTCATCGAGGTTGAAGAGAGATGTTGCGGAAGGTAGCTCGATGCTCCCATGTGCTAGGAGCAGAACCGGATCCTGATCCTCAGCCTGTGCGACGTGAGCCTGACCGCGCTTCGACTGTCGACAATCCCTAGCCCAATGGCCAGACCTACCACAGTTGCGGCATATGTCATCTCGTGCCGCCCTGCGCTTGTCAGCAGTACCTCCACAATCGTCACCCTCGGCACGTCCACACGCCCTGCCCTGGACGCCTCCGCGCGCCTTGCGCGCCTTGCCGCGCTTGCGGCCGGCTGTCGAGAAAGAAAGCTCTCTCTTCTTTCGATCACCCTGGCGGGCCTCCCACTGCTTCTGAGTAAAATGAAGCTTCCCGCCAATGATGACAGGCCCTGAGGGAGGCTATGGCTCGTTGTCGACGACCTTGAGGCGATCCATCGCCTTCTCGATCGACATCCTAGAGAGATCCAGCAGAGACTCGATCGAGGGAGCAATCTGCTTGTACTGCTCGAGAACGCAGCGGAGCTCTCGACAGCTCCTCGTCGATGGTATCGTCGCCGTACTGCGCGAACTTATACAGCAGAGTGTTAAGACAGAGAACAAAGTCATCGACGTCTTCACCCGGCTTGAAAGCCCAGCTCTCCCACTCCCTGCTCAGGGACTGCAACGTGGACCTGTGGGCTCGATCGATGCCGATACACGCCGCAGCGATGGCGTCCCAGACCTCCTTAGGAGTCCGCTTGCAAGCAAGCGAAGACTGCATCTCAAGCGAGACTGCAGCAAGTAGAGCCTCCAGCGCCTGTCGATCCTCGTCGTAGTCGACGTCGCCGTACCGGACCACCTCCCACATGTGCCGCACCTGAAGCTTCACCCTCATCACCATGGACCAATCGGCGTAGTTGGTCTTGATGAGGAGGGGCCATCCACCACCAGCACCGGCGTCTCTGACGACGGCCTGAAAGCCGTAGTGACCAGGACGCCGGTCCAAGGAAGGAGAGCCACGTCGCTTGTGAAGGCTGCGCTCGTCGTCGTCCCGTCCGCCGTGCCGCCAGTTGTACTCCATTTGGGCCTCCAGCTGTGCCGCCTGCTCCCGCAGTCGCTGGGCCTCCAGCGCGCGGTCGATGCGCGGATCGCGCCAAGGGTCGCGTTCGTCGCG
>BCLG01001685.1:24901-59210 GCA_001602295.1 Zoysia matrella | reverse complement strand
GCGGCGAGGTCGGCCTCCTGCGGACATGGCACGCCGCTAGCGAGAAAGAGTTGCGAAGGTTGCTACTGCACTGGGAAGAAGCTGCCGAGTCGCTGGCTGCCGATAGAGCACAGGGACCGACGAGGGAGAGAGTCGAGCAGGGAGACCGGCGCCTCCGCTGGAGAGAATCACGGATGGGATTGGATAGATCACAAAAACATACAGCTCTGATGCTAATTATTAGGGACAATACTCACATTGTGAGAGATGACACTCAATGTTGAGGCAATTTTCTCCATGTTTCTTACTCACTAGAATGCCATGACCAATCTGAGGGGTTGAATATATATATATTCTGGTGGGCAGCCAAATATATACTAAGATGCTAAAGCATAAAACTGAAAAGCTAGTCTAAGATGCTAAAGCATAATGCTGAAAAGCTAGTCTAAGATGCTAAAGCGAAAAGCGTAAAGCGTAAAGCATAAAACGCCTGCACTACACTTATTCCATCAAGGAGAGTGCCACAACTCGCTGTTTCAGCGAGTACCAGTTGATTGGGCAGCCACCAAAAAAACAGATGCATCCGCTGGTGCTCTTTTGCGTATCGACGTCACCTGCCATGTCGCTGTCAGTGTAGCCGACAAGCTTGGCGTCTTCTCTTGCCATGTCGCTGTCAGTGTAGCCGACAAGCTTGGTGCCTTCTCTTCCTCTTTTCTTGTAGCATAGCCCATAGGATAGAGTGCCTGCAAGCTAACGGAGAATTCGCTTGACTGCAGCAAAGTGCTCTGTCGTTGGGGCCTCCATGAAGCGACTGACGTAGCTGATAGCAAAGTTGATGTCGGGCCGTGTGTGCGTGAGGTAGCGCAGACTTTCGACGATGCTTCTGTAGAGCGTTGCTGTTAGGCGCAACACTCGCATTGTGAGGGATGACACTCAGTGTTGGGCGTAATTTTCTCCATGTTTCTTACTCACTAAAATGCCATTAACAAACTGAGAGGTTGAAGATACATATATATAGGCTAGTGGGCAGCCAAGCATATGCTAATATGCTAGTTTAAGATGCTAAATCATAAAGTTGAAAAGCTAGTCTAAGATGCTAAAGCATAAAGGTGAAAAGCTAGTCTAAGATGCTAAAGCGAAAAACGTAAAGTATAAAGCGTATGCACTAGACTTATTCCATCAGTTGCATCTGCCGCAGGCGCTGAACTCACCTTGCTCAGCTTGAATCGTGGTTCCATGGGCAGCACGCAAGGGTTACAACCTTGCATTCCAGCAATGGTGAGGATCTTGGCGGCATAGGCAGACTGGGAGAGGGAAATTTCTCCATTCCCCTGCTTCACTTCAATCCCAACGTAGAAGGAGAGCAACCCAAGTTCACTCATCTTGAACTTCACTTTCATCTCCGCCTTGAACTTCTCGATCTCTTTGGAATTGCCGCCAGTGACGATGAGATCGTCGACATAGACTCCTAGTAGGAGCCGTTGGTCACCGTTGCCGCGAGTATATACGCCATGCTCAGAGGTGCATTGATTGAAGCCGAGCTCAAGCAAGCTAGAGTCCAGTTTAATGTTCCATGCACGAGGCTTTTGGCGCAACCCATAGAGCGCTTTGTCAAGCCGATAGACAAGGTGCTCCTTTCCTTTGACGGTGAAGCCGGGTAGCTGCTCAACATAAACTTTCACGAGATCACCGTTGAGGAAGGCTGACTTGATATCAAAGTGGTGAAGCTTCCAATCGGCTTGCGCCGTGATGGCGATCATAAGCCTCACGGACTCAAGTCGAGCCACCGGTGCAAAGACTTCGTCGAAGTCGATGCTGGCACGCTGGACATAGCCTTTAGCAACAAGGCGGGCTTTGTGGCGGACATTGTTGCCGGCGACATCCTTCTTCAGCTTATTATACACCCACTGAAGTCCAATTGGGCGTTGTCCAGGCGGGAGCTCGACAAGATGCCATGTCTTGATTTTCTCCACCGCCTGAATCTCTTCTTCCATCGCCTTTTGCCACTCGGTCTTCTTCTGTGCTTCGGCAAATGTGTCTGGCTCATGCGCACTCACCATATGCAGCTCAGCCTCTGCAAGCTCGCGCACAGCCATGGCAGGCAGTGGTGCGTCAACGCCAAGGACATTGTCCACTCGGTGAAAACGCACAGGAGTGTCGCCATGTTCAGCATCAAGCTGATCTTCAGCATTGGAGGGTGGCATTGCGAACTCGACCACCGGTGCTGGAGCTGGAGTAGGTGGTGGTGTCACAGCAAGAGGCGGTGTTGCGGCTTGAGGTGACAAAGCCAATGGCGTGCCGAAGATTGGATTGGCACCCCCATCATCTGGAATCGGTGGCGACGAGACATTGTATACCAAGGTTGATGACTCGATGACGAAGTCCTTGGTCCGTTGCACATCATCGCCTTCTTCTTTGCTCCAATCCCATCCACGCTTTTCATCGAACACAACATCACGTGTGATGTGTGGACACGCTGTGACACAGGGTCAAACACCCTGTATGCCTTGGTGCCTGCCTCATAGCCGATGAAGATGTCGGGGATGCTACGGTCTTCAAGCTTGGACTGATTTGGCTTCGTCTTCTTTATGAATGCCATGCACCCAAACACACAAAGATAGCTCATAGCCGGCTTCTTACCGTACCAAGCCTCATATGGTGTTTTGTTGTCAAGAGCCTTGGTAGGTGCTATGTTGAGCAAAAAGACAGCCGTTGTGACCGCTTCTCCCCAGAACTTGGCTGGCATGTCGCGCTGCTTGAGCAAGCTGCGCGCTGTCGCCACGATTGTCTGGTTGCGCCGCTCTACAACGCTGTTCTGCTGCGGCAAATATGGTGCTGAGTGGTGGCGCTGGATGCCTTCGGGCGAGCAATAGTCTCCGAACTCTACAGAGGTGAACTCACTTCCGTAGTCCGTGCGCAAGATCCGTAGCTTGCGGCCACTCTCCAGTTCCGTCATGGCCTAGAACTTCTTGATCACAATCAGTGCATCACTCTTGGACGCTAGTAGTACTAGCCACATGTAGCGGCTATAGTCATCGACCAGCAAGAGAAAGTACTTCTTTGCCGCCGGGGGTTGTCGGAATGACAGGGCCGCAAATGTCACCATGGACAAGGTCGAGGGCATGCTCGGCGCGAAACTTTTCCTGTGACAGGAATGGCATCCGCCGCTGCTTGGTGAGGACACAAGTGTTGCAGAATTGGTCTGCATGATCAATTGTCGATAGGCCGCGGACCATCTCCTTTTTCGCAAGCTATCGAAGTGCGTCGAAGTTGATGTGGCCAAACCTCTCATGCCATCTCCAAGCAATGTCATCGCACCGAGCGGCGAGGCAGAGTGGCTTCGCAATATCGAGGCGCATGACATAGAGTCGATTACAGCAGCGCTCAATCTTTGCAAGCACCTTCCGGTTGCGATCCCAGATGCGCAACATGCCATCATTGATCTCCAGTGTCGCGCCATTCTCGTTGAGTTGACCCACAGAGATGATGATGTTCTTGAGCCGAGGGATGTAGTAGACACTCGTCAAAGCTCAATGTTCACCGCCGGCGCCGGAGAAGATGATGGTGCCTTGCCCTTCAATGTTCACCAGTGAGCCGTCACCGAAACGGACCGTGCCAGTGATGTGCTGATCAAGCTCGAAGAAGATGTCACGGCAGCCGGTCATGTGATTTGTTGCACCAGTGTCGAGGTGCCATTTGTCACCGTGACAAACATCGTCGACGAGGTTGACTTGTGCACTGGGCTTCTCCAAGTGAATCTTGGGAAGGGCAGCGGTACTTTGTTCGGGTTCGGCGGCGTGGTCCTCCATGCGCAGCACCAAGCTTTGCTCTGTTGTGGCGCATACTTGCGCCATGAGCAGCCTTGGACCTTCATCGTCTTCAACGGCGATATTGGCTTGTTCCCGCTGTGACTTGCGGCAATCTTTGGCCCAGTGGCTAAATTTTTCGCAATTTCGGCACCGATTGTTGCGGTATGACTCATCTGTTGAGTCACGTGGAGCATCGCGAGATCCTTTGTTTCCGCCTGAGCCACCACGATTCTTTGGCCTTCATGGTGGACGACGCGACCCACCGTGGCCGCCTTGGTCTCCTTGAGATGAAGATACGCCAGTACGGCGCTACTTCATCCTTGCTTGCCACTGCTCTTCTGTGAGAAGCAGTTTACCACCGACTTGATTCGGTGAAGGCACAGGTGGTGTAGCACTGCAATCATCCACAGCCTTTAAGCGCCCAGTGACCTCGTTGATCGAGAGCTCAGCGGTGTCGAGCAAAGTCTCAATCGAGAGCGCAATCTGCAAGTAATTGTCGGGAACGACTCGGAGCAGCTTCTCGACGGCCCTTTGCTCGGTGATCTCCTCGCCGTAGATGCTAAGGGAGCTCATCATTTTGGAGAGACGAAGTGCGAATTCGTCGACTTGTTCTCCGTCACGGAACGAGAGCAACTCCCACTCTCGACAGAGCCGCTGCAACGTCGACTACCTTGCGCGATCGGAGCCGACATGGATCGCCTTGATCACTTCCCACGCTTCCTTCGCTGTCCTCTTGGTCGCCAGGGAGCGGATCATCTCCTGGGGAACAGCAGAGAGGAGAGCATCGACCGCCATGCAGTCGTCTTGGCGGTTGGCATCGCCAAACTGGATGGCGTCCCACAGACCGCGAGCTTCAAGCTTCACATGCATCAAGAGGCTCCAGTCCTCATAGTTGGTGCGAGTGAGTTAAGGATACAGCATGCCACCGACTGACTTCACCACACGCTGAACGATGAGTTTAGGTTCAGGCCGGCGACATCCTCACCTAGTCCTGGAAGAGGAACAGCGGCGGTAGACGTGCTGGGCAACATCTTCTCTCGCCGGAGCCGACGCCATGGATCAGAACATTGCTCTGAATACCAAATGTTAGAGGAGGATTGGAGAACAGCACAGCTGGTTTAGATCTCTATGGAATGACTGATTTCATTCCTTGGGCCATAGAGGCATATATATATAGAGGTTACAAGTCAAATACAAGTTGCATTAGGCAACTGGCTGTAAACTGCACTAAAACAAACCAAAATTGGCTACTTCTACTAGCTGGAATTACTACCAAGGGACGGGCTGTAATTAGCACTAAGTCAAACAAAAATTGACTACTACTACCTAGACTTACTTCCTAAGGAAGCTAAGCCACTAGATTGGCTCCTGTGCTGTAAAACAGCAGGACAATGCAGCCACACAAGCTGCTGGAGCTGCTGAGATGGTGCTAGAACACCGAAGAAGCTAAGACTCATCTATCATTCGATCCCTGGGTGCTCACGTATTTGTGGCCTGATGCCCACCTCCCTGCGATGATAGCTGTGGCATCCTAGGTAGGCCGGTATCCCTTGGCTGCCACCATTCGTGTGCTCCAATGACGCCTGGCCTGGCAGGCTTCGATGGGCTCATCTCTTAATATAATGTCAGCAGGATGTCAGGCCCTTGATCGAATTTTGGTGAACAGGCCTTGAGATGAGTTGGTTAGTTAGCTCTAGTAGCACTTCTCAGGTCCTGGGTTTGACTCCCTATGGGAGCAAAGGGCTAAATAAATCCCCTCGGCCAGGTCTAAGGCTTGCCCCACAGGTCATTGGTCGTTCTCACACGAGCTACCGTGCTACTGTGCAAGGGTGAGATGGGTTTTCTCAGCCTGCATGAGGTCTTTTTCTTAATATAATACCCGGGGGCTGCCTTAACACACCCCCCCCCCCCCCCGGGGCAAGTTTTAAAGCCACATGTGCCCATGCAGCATTTGGTGACTCATACAACTTACACGGTTACACCAACAAAAAATTAGATCATGAAAAGATTGGGTAATTTTAGGTTAAAGATATGAAATGTTGGACCCTTTAAAACTAAATGTAATATGAAATTGTAGCAATTTACCTAGACTGAAGAAGACCGGACTCAAAAATATAATGTTATACATTTTGAATCCACCACATAGAAGAAGTGGTATCATACATGCCCTGAAAACCATCTCTTCAGTAAATGGTGCCTGATCAAAAAATCATCCCCAAACAACATCACTCCAACAAAACTAGACATCAAACTGTTCTTAGTAGTAACCTTTTTTCAATAGTATACCAACTAGGCAACTATTGCAGCTTGCACAAGGTACTAATCAAAATTATAAGCTGCTAACTGTGTTGCTACAATGAGATGATGTCTACAGTTCTTTCACTAGATACACTAATCATCAACATTTCATGACAGAACTTAACAAGCATAAGAATTCCAACATGGCAGGAAAGGGCTGAGGAACAAACCACTACAAAGTTCCTCCACACCATTACATCTCCTACAGCTTGTTGGATCCGATGCACAATCCTCTCGGAGCAGCTGGTCCCTATCTCATCACCATCACCGCCCCAGGAACTTGATAGGAGCCACAGTCTAGAGACGAATGACCCAGCGTATACTAGAGACGTAAGTAGAAGTGGAATCACCGTTGCCTCAAGCTGCACAAGCACCAGTGCCAGCATTTCAGTCCAAATATCAAAATCTCAACGCTAGTTACCAAATAGAATTGACAATTCATTATAAAAAAATCAAACATAGGCACATAGCTCGCTTACCGAATGATCCTTCCTAATGCCGAACACGGCGAGCATATCAGAGAACTCCCCGAGGCTCCAGACCTATCAAAACGGAGGCGCGGAAGAGGACGAGCCAGGGATTTGAGGTTCGGTTCGGGGATCTTGAGCAATGGGCGACAAAGCGGCAGTAGGTTAGTGGCACTTACGCGGAGGAGTGCGGAGGTGGCGAGCGCAGAGGCGACGGATGCGACGGCGGCGCAGGCGAAGCGGCGGTGGAGGAAGGAACGGAGTGACGTGGAGGGCGGTAGGCGCAGAAGGACCGTAGGAGCGTAGAGGACGGCGACGTAGGAAACGGCCATAGCGGCGCACGCTGCCACCGCCGCCGCGCCGGATATTTCCGCCGGTGCCGCCATAGGCTCAGGCGATATGGGCGTCATACAAGGACCCTCATTGGAACAGGCGATTTGGGTGAGGAGGGTGGAGAGGGGGAGCGAGGGAGGGAGGAAGAAGTCACCGGCGGCGCGGCGGCGACGACAGTCAGCTCGCGCGACGGTGACTTCCGAGAAGAGGATGTTCCGAGGTGTCAGGCTCAATGTTTGGAATTGGATGGGCCGGGATTTGTCGTCGAGTCGGGCTCTGTTTGGGCATTCCAAGCCCGAGGCCGCATGGAGTCCTTTTTTTTAAAACCTCAAATGGAGGAATTTTTTTTCTTGTTTCTTGCTCTCTCTAGTTTTTAACTTTTAACATACCATTTATCTTATTTAAAAAATTTATTCAAATGTGTAAAGTTTTGTTATTATTTGATTTATTATTAGTGAAATTTAAATTACGACTAATAATTTTACATATTGAAACACATTTTTTTGAATAAAATAAATAGTTAAAATTGATGTTTGAAGTTAACGGTGTAAATAATTTAAAACCAGAGAGAGTATCTTTTTACGTGAAATTAAACTAATTTCTGAAAATACAATTGTACAAATAAGGAGCCCTTAATTTTTGAATGAACATCGTGACGTGGACTTTGCACAGTCTTGTGGAGTCGCATGCTATATGTAACTATACCTTTAACTGAGAAAAAAATTGCTAAACACTAGTAGCTGGCACATCAACAAAGATACTCCAGATTTATTAAGAAAAATGAATAAACACGTAGAACAAGCTTGGATATATGAGTATACTAATCTTTCAAGGGAAATAAACTTATAACACAACAAAAAATGTTTGGTACGAGAAATGTCATATGTATACGTCTTTTTAAAAATAAATATCATATACTCCTTTCATATTTATAATTCAAATCGTTTTGCACTTTGCTTTAGTCAAATATTGAAAATATAAAACACAAATAATTTTTAAAGTTGTTAAGTTTAAAAATATAAAAATTATATGAATAAATTTGTCTTAAAAAATACTTTCATAAAATTATATATATAACACTTTTTGATAAATATTTTTATAAAAATCAAAATTAAAGTTATGCTATAGAGATACGAGAGTACGAAGTGAGTACAACCCTGGAAGCTCTCTTGAAATCCACAAATCAAAAACAATATAAATCACGTCCAGCTACACTTAGGAGATCACATAGGGGAAGGCGCCGGGGCTACGGCCAACTGCACTGTGGTGGGTGCATCTTTCTTTTCGCCGGAACTCCGGAGCTGCACCATGGCTCGGCGAGGGTTTGAACGGTGTGCCTCGCACAATTCTGAAAACACCACACCTGCATCGTTGTAGAATATGCATAAATAAATGATTGCTTCGAGTGTGTTCATTTGTGCTTAATTTAAGCAGAAGCGAACGGATCCGAATTCATTTGTTGAATAATACTTCCATTTCAAAATATAAGTATTTTTAAGTTTAAATAAAATCAAATTCTTTAAATTTTTACTAATAATAACTAGAAAACTACATAATTTTTAATATAAAAATATATTTTTTATAAAAATTTATTTCACAATGAATTAAAAAAATATAATTTTATATAATAAAATATTATTAATTATACATTATTAATGATTAAAGTGATAAAAGTTTAATTTTGATTAATTATTTCGAAGGGAGTACTCGTAGGATGGAAAAAAGTTTTCATGATGGATATTTTTATGAGATGTAAGTTTACATTAATTATGACCGCTACATCTATGAGTAGGTCCTAGAACATGACGTCGAGAGAGACTTTGGGAACGACGTTTGAATGGGGTGTTCTCAGAACATTTGGGTTTCCTTTGACCAAGGGCGTGTTACTGTTAGTTTGACGTGGGGTTTTGAATCATGGAATAGGACGACCAGAGAGCCTATTATATTTCTCATTACCTTTTTGCAAATAATTAAAACCAGTTATCTTTTAAAAACCTTGTGTTGTTTGAGCATCAAATGAACATGACAAACTATAAAATCTTTGATGAGCAAGGTCATAAAAAGATCAGCTTTGATTTATTCCATGAGAAATGAAACAGATAAAACACTGTATAAATATCAAAAGACAAACAAGTATGGAGAAAAAAGTTGCAGAGTTGATGCGTACCCTCTGCGGCGGCGAGGTTGGAGTAGAGGTCGACGATGTTGGGGCACCCCTGGAAGCACGGCGGGGAGCAGAGCTTGCCGGCGACGCGCGGGTCTAGGAGGGAGTCGGAGGAGATGCCGGCGGTGGCGCGGTCGACGCCGCACGCGCGCACGCAGCCGTCGGTCTCGACGTGGCCCGCCAGCCGGCCGTCCTCCACGGCCACCTCCGACGTCCGGCACTGGTACTCCGTGGGCCGCCCGCACCGCTGCGTGTTCTCCAGCACGCACCGCCGCGACGTCGACGACACCGCGAACGCGCACAGCTCCGCCGGCAGCTGCTCGCACACCACCCTCGAACCTGCATGCCAATTCAGCAACGGTGAGCCGTCGATCAGAACCGGTGCAACTGCCGCGTGCATGCCCTGAGAAGACGGAGTCTTAAGAGTTACCGAGGGCGCAGGAGAGGAGAAGAGAGAGGGTGGAGACAAAAGCTAAAAGGTTAAAGTGGAGCGTAGCCATGGATGCTCTGCTGGAGTGGCTTAAGTTTGAGGTGTTTTACGTGATCTGGGTAACCAGAGAAAACTAATTATATAGTATAGTGCTAAAATGGGACTAGACTGTCCTAACAACTTGCCTAACATTTGTCTTCAGGTCAAGTCTTTGCCTTCCAAGTTATTGTCGTCTCGTCTTTTACTAGCTTTATTCTTAGCCAGTTTCCTTAGAAACTTCGTTGGTGACCCGGTCAAAGTGTAAACTAACGACAACTTTACAGTAAAACTCTTCCATCCTTGTAGTTTTCAACTCTCTCCGATCTAAAATTATTGTCGTTGACTAGTTCAAAATTAAATTAACTGGTGATATCAATTTGACAAGCCAAATTTTAAAATAGACCTAAATATGTGTGAGCAATTTATTTTTGTTGATCTTTAAGCTTAAAATTTCTTTTATATCATAGGACGTAAAAGTTCCAATGATTATTAATTATTATAGCGTTCAAAAGTAATCAGTGAGTTTTGAACGACGATGGTAATCAAAGATACGTTACCGTTTGATATTAATTTGTATTTTTATATTTTCTGTTTAAATCTGCGGTTATCAATTTCATGTGTTACCTATAAATAAGTAGATGTTGTTTGTCTTAAAAAGGCTCTTTTAGAATGGAAGATTATCATTTATTTAGTTACTGTTCATCGATCATGAAAATAGAATTCATGGATCCATTGCTGTGGTGGCGGTACGTTCTGGCACGAAATTCAACCGATCGACCACGCGTTCTGCAATCAGGCTGTACAAAATTGACGTCAAAACGAGCGCAGTCAATTTTCAATTAATTAAAGAGTCCGTGTAACGAATGACCAGACACAAAACGAAAGCCGTGCACGACGCGTCACGTGTGGACACGGGGAGAAACGGACAGTTTCGCGACTGACTTGGGAGTCGACCGACGCACTTGCGTCCCGTTGCTTTCCTCCTCGCCTCCGTCAAGTCTCGATCGACCTCGGCGACGACGCGCCCACTTGTCCAGGCGTCCTACTTTTCGCGCTCCTCGCGTAGATCGATCGATCAGAAGTTTCGCTTAATTTCCCCGTTTCGATTTGACAAGCAGCTGGTTCATATATACAGCGATCCATTCCACGTAACAGTACGAGTACTACCACCGTTTGGATCAAGAATGAAAAGTGAGACACATGATGCGAAGATTTTTCTCTCGCTCCCGGACGAAGAATGGGAGTTGTTTTGTGATTATTGTGTCGAGCTACTGTAGTTCGTTTATGAAACGCGCTAAGTTCGCAGAAGCTTTTCTTGACTATCATCCAGGTCCTGTTCCAGATTCCAATATGAAGAAATTGTGTTCCACTTTCTAGACTTCGACAAAAATGACTTGCAGCAGGCAGCCGAACTCTCTTGTGCATGTGCACTTAATTTCTGTATACATGACAAAATGCTACTGCCTGCTGAAGGCGCGTTTGAAAGAGGTTTTGAAGTAGCTTTTACCTGTTGGGAATGTTTTATACTACAGAACAAGTCGAGGGAGAAAATGGGAGAAAATGAACTGTAAACCAGAGCTGTCAGGAAAACAATCGGAAGCCCTCCCAAATAGCCCTTAAGTCCTTGTGTTTGGCGTCTGCGAAACGGTTCCCTTACCGTATTGTTCACGGCTGAGATTTAATCGATCTACGTGTGTCACTTAAATCATATAAGACTGAATCTGTTTCAGCTTTTCAGATAGTTTTTTCAGCCGAAAAACTCTACTAAAGGTTCTCTTTGTTTTAGTTTTTTATTTAGCTTTTTTAAGCTGAAAAAACTAAAAATTAAAAAGATAAAACAAATAAAATTTTGAAAAGCTAGTTTTTGAAACATTAAAAAGTTAGTTTTTGCAGAAATAAATTAAAACCTGAAAAGCTCATTAAAAACTTGTTTTTTCAGTTTTTAATGTGCAAAAAGTTAAAATTACATTAAAAAACATAATATTTATATTTTAACATATAACTTTTCAACTAACTATCAATCAATTTCTTTTAAAAGCGTAAAAACTCCAGCTCAAAACAAAATGCCGTGGCCATGCTTAAGGGGAAGCTGTGACGTTCGTCAGACAGAGGGACCGCCATCATCGACAAGTGGACAAAGTACGGTGACCGTCACCGGCGAAACGTCCCGGAGCGTGACCCACGCGCTTCAAGGTTCGTCTGCGTCAGAAGAAACCATGGATTCCAGCCTTCACCCTTCGTGCAATAATCAATGGCGGATGAGCCCCGTAAGCGCTGGTGGTTGATGGATGAGGCACGACACGGGGGCGGCAACTGGCAAGAACGAGCCACAAAGCCTGCGGCGTCGCATGCGCCGCTCACCGCGCTGCTAGGACGGCGGCAGGCGAACCGAGCTCGACCCGGATGATGGATGGATGGATGATCAAATGAAACGGCGTTAAAGTCAACATGATGCGTTTATGAATATGTAGCCACCTTGCAAAAATATCAAATGTTGCCTAGGAGTGTGAAAAAAAATGCCAACCATTGGTGGTCAACCAAAATGCAGTCACGGTCCGTTCATCTGTGAAAATTCGCAATGTGCAATATATCATATACTCGTACATGTACTCCCTCGCTCATTTATATTAACATTTGAAGCTTCACTGGTGAGCTTCAAATGCTTAATATAAATGGATCAATTCTAAATACAACTATTTCTTTAATTAATATTGTCATTAACTTTCACATCAACTTTGATTATTCATCTTATTTAAAAAATTAATTTAAATGTGTAAAATTTTAAGTTGTGATTCAAATAACTCTAATGATAAATAAAATTATAAAAAAAATATATAATATTTATTAATTTTTTAATACCTTTTTACCAAAGAATTTTTTGCACGAACCAGCCTAACAGAGAAACTGTTTTATCAGAGTAGCCAAAGACCTTATTTATTTGAGATGGAGACCCAGCCAAACTTGCCTTTAAACATGAGCTGGTCAATATTCAGATTTGGAATAGCTGACTCGCATGAACCAGTAGTCAGCCCATCACCACCGACTAGCACAAACTTCGCAGCGAAGGATTCTCATAACTAAACGGCCAGAAGTCAAGAAGGCAAGGGTCAGCAATAGGAATATGATAATTATTGATTTAGTCCACAACTCTTTAACATTGTTTATTTTTATAATTATCATCGAACAACTCTGCCACCCATTACCCTGTTTTCTTTTCATCATCATCATCATTGGACAACAGAGCCACCATCATTACCTTATACACCTTTTCCATGCATTCTAATGAATCTATTAGATATAAAAATGTTAATCCTCCCTACACTATAGTTTCAACTTTGAATGGCAGCTACCTGTTGTATGTACCAAAAAAGATATCTTTTATAATAGCTGTCAGCATTGCAAACAGCATCACTGGATGGTTAACAGATCCCTAATTTCCAATAGGAAAATGGACAAGTACAGGAGTTGTACGGTCAATGCTTCAGTGGTTTGAGCTGCTGTTCAGATTCGGGAGGTAATACATCGAGAAGGAATCTGTGGATCAACTCGAAGCTTGTGAATGTTATCACTGCAGCAGGTGTTGTCCGGAAGAGATTTGCGGTGCATCCTCGGTAGAAGCCAGCCACACCGTCCCTATGGTAGACCTTTCTGATGCAGTCCCGTACACCTTTGTATCTGATTCCCGAGTGTGCTCCCTGTTCTTGAAGCTTTGAACGAATAACCTGTATGATTCAAAGAACAATGAATAAGATATCAGCAAACAAAAAGAAAAGTATGCTGTACATTGTCCTGCCCCAGATCTGTATATTAATTAATTGAAGTGGATCGTAATTGCAGAGGACTGGATTAGTACCTCGTGAGGGTAAGTCAAGATTGATGCAGCTACTTTCGCCAGAGACGAAGCAACAGCAACATCACCAAAACTCAATGCATCAACAGTAGTATTACCTATTAAAGCATTAAAAGTCATTTATGCAGAAACAAGGTTAAGTAGAACAGTATGTAATAAACCATATTCATGCTTTTATACATCTAATGTCAAAGAAAATGCATTAAAAAGGCAATACCTCTCTCGGCCAGATAAGCTTTTATCTTCTCATATGCAGGGAACTGGATAGCCACATGAGTGATACCAGCCAAGGCAGGCACGAGACCACTTGTGGCACAAAAATATCAGAAGTATAAACAAATAATCTTGAAACAGTAAAGTAATTTTTAATTATAAAAGTAGACTTTTATGTCAGCTACCTGTACAGTCCACGGATACCTTCCTCATGTGCTATTCTTCTCAAGGCAGAAAGTGTACCCTTGTATGGGATTGCCACAGTTCTTATTCCTTGGGTCTAGAAAAAGAAAAATATTGATTAGTTGATAGGAGATAATCATGACCTTTTTCTACAGAATGCAAGAATGGAATAAAAGCTTGCAGCTTATTAGGATTGGCACATGTGTATAGTATTGGATCAGGGCTTGAATTGGCAAGACTTTGCTGCATTTTGGTACATGCTACGGCATGCAAGTATGCAATCCTCAATACAAATTAGGCAAATGAAAGTAGAAAGATACAGAAATATAGCAAATATGTTGTCTCAAGATAACGAACCTGCATTCTTGTCTTCACGACCCAGAGTGGATTGGTTGCAATTGTGGTTGCAGCTCCTGCACCTGAAGCAGAAATAACATTTGCCCCTAAAGAGAGTTGATGACTTCCATCTACAGAATCAATGTATGATATCGCTTCAAAAACTATTCTGCTCAGCAAGTCATAGAAGGGGGTAAAGCACTAACCATTGGAAGAAAGGAAGCTTTTAAGTTGCTCATAGACAGTAAAGTAGACCTGCACATCCATAATGAAATGTAAGCCAGTGAATACATCTATTTGATGTTTGTGGTACAAGTGAAGTAGTTGGCCAACATAAACATGCATGCAAAACACCTTGGTATAAGGTGTAACTATCATCTGGTATGGTATGAAAAGAGCTGCAGATATAGAGGTACTCACCGCCCAGTTAGGCAAGAGCGCTAGAATAGTCGGGGACAGTCCACGGTATAGTCCACGAATACCTTCTCGTTGAGCAATCTGTTGTAGACTCCCAATAATTACACTACCTAGATATGGTAGAACAAATTTTATCTTTCTAAGCCATTTTATAGCAATAGCAAGAAGCATATATTGGTAGAACAAAATAGTATTCTTACTCTATAACAAAAAATAAGCATAGGGCCAAAGCAAAGGAGAATCACATAGACCATTAATCCATGATGTCTCCCAGGCGCATGGATCTCTTGGATCAACTGCCAGGAAAGCATATTAGTGGTCGAGCATTCATGTCTGCCTGCTTGCAGTTAAAACATTTTTGCATTTATAACATGCACAGAGTATAAGCTACAGATAATTTGATCATCGCAAGTCAACCACATTCTCGTTAATACTATGTGTGGAATGTTATACTGTATGCTACCAATGTCATATAGCCAAAGAACTAACTCCACATAAAAACTTGGGTTCGCGTCTAAGGAAAGTGAAGGCCTATAGTGCCCACAGAGTAATGTGTGCATTCTTTAAATATAGGAGAAGTGTTCCATGTAAATGAATGATGGCTTGTAATGCATATCTGCTTTTCACTTGCACTGGAATCAGGCAAGGTTTCATTAATTCACAAGAATGCTTATTCAAGACATGCGATGCCTCCCATGTCCCATGTTCATGGAAACATTGTTATATTCAAATATAGAAGCCCATCAAGGACCGTTACATAAAACCAACCAATAGGAAGGCAAAAGGTGCCACATCTGTCCAAACAAGCGACTCGAGCCGCTAAGACATCTAAAAGCAGATCTTCCGTTACCAGAAGGTTTATGTTAACTCCCTGAATCTTGGATTGTCCATGATAAAAAAGGTAGCACATATTAAAACAAAGTTGTCTCCTGTTTGAAGCTCTATAATACCCCTCATTCATGAGGCACCGCTAAGTGAAACAAAGTCACCTAAGCAGACAATCTCCACCTCACAAGAGTATCACCCATGTGCCAATTCTCCTGTATCCTCACCATTACTTAACTTGCAACAGGACGATGTTGTGACATAACTTTGGAGCAACGAATTTTAAAAAATCACAAGAGATCAACCAAGGAAGTGCTCACCGCAAACTGTGCCTGTGGCGATCTTGGGCCAGCCGAGCACCTGGAATCTGGTCTTGATGACATCAAGCGGGCACACGAACGTCGCCGCAACTAAACCTGCACCCAACCTCAAATCCGACACTTCACAATCACATACAAAACCCAAATCCCAGACAGATGAAACCACTGGACCGAAACGACAAGAGCTCCATCGCAACGTTACCAGCGGAGGCGCCGGCGACGGCGTGGCAGAGGAGGTCGCGGGGGGCCGGCGCGACGCCTTGGTGGCGGTGATGCTGCGAAGTGGACACGGACGGCGAAGCAGAAGCCGGCGCCGTCGAGGCCATCTCGCTATCTCGCGCTTCCACCGATCTGAGCCTCCAACGCAGAGGCGCTATAACCTAACTCTCTCCCGATCCGTGACACGTGAAAAAACTACTATGAATTTGTGAGGTATAAAAAAACTGTTATAAGTTATGAGCTGTGAAAAAGCTGAAAAATCTTTTAGTTAAAGCAGCTGTCAGCTATAGGTTTTGTAAAAAATATCTGTATTGCCTCTGAATGGTTATGACTGTTTATATGCAAAACAACCGTAATGCATTGTACTATTTACTGATTCACGTGTGAGTAACTATTTTAGAAAGATATATTT
This sequence comes from Zoysia matrella, assembly GCA_001602295.1. Lineage (NCBI taxonomy): Eukaryota > Viridiplantae > Streptophyta > Magnoliopsida > Poales > Poaceae > Zoysia > Zoysia matrella. The sequence goes on along the minus strand of BCLG01001685.1, from coordinate 42,916 downwards.
AATATTTTAAAGATTTTCTTTTATAATTAATGCATAGTCAACATAAATACGAAATATATGTTTCATATAATTACTTTGCCATCAGCAATTATTCTCCTCTTACACTAAACAAAGCATCCGCTATTCTGTTACGAATGGTATTCATGGTATTCTCATTCTCCATATCTTGAGTCTCATCTCTTTGACTTTAATGTGCCACTTGTTTTTTATAACAAGTGCTCTTATCAGTATCACATTTATCGAACTTTTTATCTTGCAAATTGCTATCACAGATAAAATTATGCAATGCTAAACAACCAAGAATAATGTATTTTTAGGTATGAGTTGAGAAGCTTGACATGTCTTTTAAAATACGCCACTTCTGCTTTAATACGTCGAAAGCTCGCTCAATGACATTTCGAAGAGATAAATGCAAGAAATTAAAGACCTCATATTTTCCTTAAGGAGGACGTCCACAGCAATGTCAAAACTCTGGAATATGGTACGCGCTTTCTTTGTAAGGGGCCAAATACCTTATTCGATTTGGATATTCAGAGTCCACAAGATAATATTTTCTTATAAAACCAATCATTAGTGCCAAATAAAAATCTCAAGTATTTTGATATTGTATTCAGTAGTGTGTACCTTTCGGAGGTACGGAGAATATAGGAAAATTTGCTAATGCATAATTCAATATTTGTGTATCATGTGCAAAACTTGGCCAACCAGCTATCGTAAAGATAAACCGCATGTCAAAATCACAGGTAGCGAGCACGTTCTGAGATATATATCCTTGTCGGCATGTGTGATTAACTACTTCCTCCGATGGTACTACCACTTTAACATGTGAACTATCTATTACTCCAATAGCTCCTTTGAAATAAGGACAGAAACGGTCATCTTTGATCTTTTTATGGTCAGTACTGAAAGTAGCATCTCTTAGCTTAATATTATCCTTAGCCAACTTCTGCAAACATTTTAATAACTCATAAAACTTTGTGTGGACTGTCCAAAGAGAGCGTGTAAAACGATTTTTAACTTGTGAAAATGATTGCGGTCCTTTGACGATTCACAAAAACATAGATAAGGACTCAATGGATGAAACATTGCTGCTTGAGGTCAAACAATATATTGAAACTAGCAAATCATTAAGTGACATGAAAACTTCAGTGCTCATCTGAAACATCTTATAAAAGTACCTGGGCTTACCCATACCAGTTTCTGGTGTTTCTCTATATTTCCCTTTATGAAGATATCTTTCTGTGTACAAGTTGCCCATTTCACTAATAAGAGCAGCATGTTGAGAAAGTTCAGCCAATTGGTGTAGTCTCTGTAGCCCTTCTTCAGTTGTATGCGGCATATTATCATCCATCTACACAAGATATGTAATAATCTCAAACAAAGTTCTCACATAACACAACCAAATAATCTCAACTAAAAGATAATAGTTCACAACAGTGGCATTAAACTCAAACAAGGTTCTCACATACAATATATGAAAAATATAAACTAGTACAACAGTAGCATAGTTCATAACATAAGCATATAATCTCAACAATAAATATTAAATATGGTTCACAAACACAATACTATGAATAAATGAGCAAAAAGGTACTAGTGACGCTTTATCATCTTCTTCTCATGCTCCCTCTCAATCAAATCTAGCCTTCCCTCATTTGTTTCTAATGAGCTTAAGATTTCTCTAAACTCAGGCTTCACTATTAGAAAGCTTGCTGTATGCATTAGATCGGTTTTTTCTTGTACTCCACAGTCTTGCACCATCTTCATAGCCTCTGCAATGGTAGGACCTAGGTTAGTTGGAGGTGCTGATGATGCTTCAACACTTGAGGTTATCTTCTCCGCTGCATTTTCAATCTTCAAATATAGTCTTAAGAAAGGGCTTTTATCATCCTTCTCTTCAGTAGCAGAAGATGAGCCCTTGCGTTTTTTTTCCTACTTTTGATCTTTTCAAAGCCGGCAGCTTGACATCATCAGTCTTTGAATTTTTTTGCATCTCAAACACATCCTCATCACTTGAGCTATCAGATGATATATCTCCAGAATAAGCTGCAGTAGCCCCACTAACAGGAACCTTATCAAACAACATATAAAGATCATCAAGATGCTTGGGTCCATGTTTTTTGAATCTCACATGATTGCACTTGATTCCGTTCTTCTGATTATTGCATCTTTGAAACAAAGTAAATTAATTAGCAAGTGACCATATAATAGTAGAAAAAAAAATAAAGACCAAAACAATTCTTACAACTAGGTGTTCGTCCCACAATTTTGTAGAGCACACAACAGTCTGCTTCGCCTCATCCCATTCAAGACCAGTGGCACAATTCTTGAATTCCATAAACCATGTGAATTCTTTTTTCATATTGTCTAACTTGTTCTTCAATTGTTTTTTTGTGCGCTTTTGACCCGTTTTCACCTCAAACTTAACTTCTAAATTTTTTCAACCGGTCTTAGTGAAAATGCTTATCAGCCTATTTCTGACTTTTATCTTTCCTTTGCACAAATCAATCAAATGCTTTACATATGCATCACCCCAATCTGCCTTATCACGAAGGGAAATTTTTTTTCATCATTCATACAAAACAGTCATAGTAGAACACATTCAAGCAATAGTATATACAATAACATTTTTCATTGCAATCAAGTATGTTGTGATTTATAACAGATTCTTCAAGCAAATAAATTTCATCATATACACAATATTCCCAGTACAAATCATGAGATTAGAAAGGAAGAAAAGGGGATTTTTCGTACTTAGACTTTAGATCTCCTGCCCTGAACTGGAAAAGGCCAGAGGATAGTGGAAGAACTCGTCATAACCTGTTGAAGAAGAGGGTCGGGGTCAGGCCGACCACCACTGGAGAGGAAGGGCGTGGGGGTAGGGGGCAGAGCAAACCTGAAACTCACTAGAGAGGCCAGCGCCTGAGCTGATCCAACAACGACGCACGCCGGCGACCAGTCCAAAATCGCAGCCGCTGCTCTCAACGGTCGGTGGAGAAAGAACATGCGAACGACGACGGGCTGGTCTCAGGAGCTGTGGAGAGTCAACGAGGGGCGCGGCGGCGTCCTAGGGTCGGCGTCGCACCAGGGTCGACCGGCGGCGCCCTAGCCTCTCTCAACCCTAGCGTCGAGGTCTGAACTCTGGAGCCTGTGAGAGACGGGGTGGAGCAGGAAAAAGAATGGAAAAACGATTGGATCGGAGGATCGAACTGGCGACCGCATAACCGATGGTAGTGCGGGTAATTTTCTTCAACTCTTCACCGCGAAAGCCCCTGGCAGCACGTCTCGATCGGCTGTGGAATTTTGCCTACGCCAAAGCTGCTTCCGTGCTGAACTTTTAGAGCTGCTGATGGCCTTTGGTTGGACTTCTGACTTTCTCAGTAGCAAAAGCTAGTTCAACGCCCAACCAAAGAGGCCCTTAGTCTTTTGGAATTTTTTCTATGAAATTGAACTAATTTTTATAAAATTTTTATAAAATTAATGTGAAATTCTTACATTCAAATAGGCTTTAGCTCTGCACTAAATGCGTTCCGTCATCTCTGAATCATTGAGATGCAATTTTTTACTTCAGCTCAAATTTAAATAAAATTTTGCTCTTTCAAGAGTTGCAAGTTAATGGTGTGGATGTAAAGGGATGTTTGCTTTAGCTTGTTGCACTGTATCATAACTTACAATTAGCATCTGAAATTAGTTACTAAATATTTAAATATATTATTGGTGGATCGATCGATAAATCTTTTCAATAGACTGCCCGTTGTTAAATCTCTTCTGCAAAATAAATGATTGACTGTTATTGCTATTTCAATTAATAGGTGGACGGTCGGTCACTATATTTCATTTTTTAAAAAGCAACCATCCGTTGGTCTAGGAACTCTAATCAGACCGCATGAATATGGTTATATTCACCATATATTCTTATATTTATTACTCTTTCCGTCTCAAAATAAGTTAATTTTTTTAAAAAAAATTGTAAACTAACATTTGGCCATTTGTCTTTTTAAAAAAATAATAAATAATAAATCAAATAAAGTCATAATTAAGTATCTCTAATAATAAAACATTTTATAGTAAAATAAATAATAATTTCATAAGTTTTTAATAAAACGAATGATAGAATGTTGATATCTAAAATTTAGAAAGATACTTATTTCGAGACAGAAGGATTATTTTTCTTTTTATCCTATATGGTACTAACATACTCCAAGTAATAGCTGAGAACAGAAGATCCTTTTCTTCACACATGCGTCCTACTTTTATTTCCCCCCTTTTGTTCCCTCCATCCCGAGTCCGGCCAAATCATGTACTCCCTTCACAAATATAAATCATTCTACTTTAAACACAAAAATTAAAGAGATGTGAAAAAGTATATTTTATAGAAAATGAGGAGAGAAAAAATAGAAATAAAAATTTATTAAAAAATAAAAAGTGTGTTAAAAAGAAAAAAAATGTATTAAAAAGTAAAAATAATATATATTTAAGAATAAAATTTAAATGCTAAAATCACTTATAATTATGTCCTATTTCCCGAATTTCGCTGCTTTTTCCTAAGCATCTGGCCACCTCCCTCTCCACTCCGCCTCCTCCGTCCATGGCAGACTACCACCGCCCCTACCGGGGCGACCCCCGCACGCCGCCATCCTTCTCGCCGGACCCCGCCGTCCACCACGCCAACGGTTACTTCTCCTCCTCCACCTCCCCTCACTCCAATGCCTACTTCTCCCCCGCCGCTCCCAAGATCGACGCTTTCCCCGGCGCCGGTGCCGGCGACCGACGGATCGAGATCTACACTACGGCGCATCCGCAGAGCCTTCCACCGCCTCCAGGACACACGCTGGCGCTGCCTCCACCGCCCGGGTGGAAGGATGGGCGCCTCGGGGGAGGAGGAGGAGGGGGAGGGGGCGCCGGCCGGAAAGGCGGAGGGGGAGGGGCCAGCATGTGGTGCCTCAGTGACCCGGAGATGAAGCGCCGGCGCCGCGTGGCGAGCTACAAGGCCTACTCCGTGGAGGGCAAGGTGAAGGCGTCTCTGCGGAGGGGGCTTCGCTGGTTCAAGGGCAAGTGCTCCGACATCTTCCACCGATGGTAACCTCTGATGGGCTCCGCCTGCCGTGGCTCTTCTCCAAGAAAGGAACCGATGATCTCGAAATGTTTGAAATTTAGATTCTTTTTCCCTTTTTTTTTTCTTTTGCTGGAAAGTAATGTTCAGTTCTACGGTTCTAGTTAGACTCCTACTAATCGGAATGGATTTACTAATATTGTGAGTGTATATTGGTATCCAGTGGCGGCTTTGCCATTGTCGGATTCTTGATAGTTCACCACTTGTTTGGTGATCCGCACACAATAGAACTCTGCGGATTGATCTGTTGCCATGGCCGGAAGCAGCGCTTGCATGTTGGATAGCTGTGTCCTGTGTTAGCATCTGATGTCCAAATCATAGCTTGCCTATCATACTTTGATTTGACGTTTAAATCAGGTAGGAGTATTGAAGAAGTCCTTGTGGTAGGTTTTCAGTGCCCCTCATTGATATTACTTCTTTTGTGAGCTTGATTTTTGGGATGTTGTATGGATCAATGCTAAGTTGTTAATGGTAATACATTGTTATCTTTTTATTTGGATGATGATTGTTTTTGTGTGTTGTTCTAATATCTGTGCTGAGTGTCCTGTTACGAAAACTTTGAGTTCGTTAAAATTGTTGTAACAAGTGCATACTTGGTACACTGATGAACTTAAATCTGCAATAACAAATGGGAGGACAAGGATGTTGAGTACTGTAACAGCTTATTTCATAGCTGTATTTGAAAAGACAATAACGAACTAACCTTTTACATTTTCACCTCTGTATATCATTACTGTGTCTGGTCTGAGTGTTACATCATTTTGGTCACCGAACTTCTTTCCATATATCCATATCATAGGAACATAATCAACCCACTGATTGATATGTTAATATTTTTTTTGTTTCATATTAACGCACACAAACCAGTACTGATAGATTTGCTTGACATCATACCACATGATCGTATCTGTCCTTTCCTTTTTCTTTTTCTCTGTGGAGCTCTAGATGATGATGTCTTGGTATCTTGGTAAAACTTGTGATTGGTGTGGCACCGTGACTGTTTACCTCATGCTATGTTAACGCAAAATGATTGAAAGTAATGCGTAATCTTAGATGTCCTGTCCTATGAGCTTGATAGTTAATCATCACTGAACATACATGTATTCCCATCGTGTTTGCATCACCTGAGACAGGCACAACTTTGCGTGTTCAGGTTAGTGAAGCCTGTCCCTATGTTAGTGCTTTTTTCGCTAAAAACGATGTGCTGATTCCACAGATCTTTTGGAGAGCACGCAGCCACGGAGGATGCACTAGCTTTCGTAGCTGTAGCCAGGGAAGCTGCCAGCCACTCGTGCCCGCTGTGTCCTCCTTTGTGTTGCGTATCTCTTCCTGTTGCATTATTGCATCTTGATGAACATCTCTAGAGAACAGTTCCTTTCCTGTGACAGATAGAGAATTAAATAGGTCCATGACTGGGTCCTGAAAATTGGTTCAAACTTGTGGTCACCCCATTTGTGGACGCGACTACTGTTGAATGCTTGTGTTCGCAGCTCAGGCATAGTAGGGGCAGGGTTTAAAAAACCGTGGTAAACCATTCGGTTTTCACGGTTTTCGACATTATCGCTGCAGTTCGGTTTTTATTTTAAAATTTAAAAAAATTTAAAAATTCGAAAACCGGTCAAACCAAACGGTTTACCGCTCAAACCGGTGAAAAATCGTCTAAACCAATTTGATTTCAAATTCAAAAATGATAAACTGTAAAAACCGGTTTTCTCTCAAAAATTTGATTTACGAATTTGTTCGGTTTTTTTGAGTTTACTGTAGCGGTTTTCAGTTTTTTTATATGCCCTTTTTAAATACTATTTCTTTCGTCTCAAATTATAAGTAACTCTACATTCTTCAAAATTTTTCAAACTATAAGTCATTTTTACTCTCTGAGACAACTTTTTCTTTTCTCTATATATCTTCACTTTTTCTCTATTCTTCATTTCTAAAACATCTAACGTTTTTATTTTTTTTAATTTTCGTGCTTGATCCAAAAGGGCATATAAAAAGGGACAAGGGAGTATGGCCTAGCCCTTGACTAGGTTAAGTCAAACTTCCCAGCTTGTTACCATCCTTACGCATAAGTGAACTCGGATCCGCTCACTTAGGCCACAGCTGCCTTAACGGTGACTCAATCGCGTGTCAGCTGTCGAATAAGAAATGTATGTTTCAAATCCTGTACTACAGTATATGTCGACGTTCTGTTAAGGCAGTGTCGAAGAAGATCCGATCCCTTGCTGCCGGAATGCAGCGCCGAGGAAGGCTTCCTCACGGAGACGGGTATGGGTTTTGACGACCATAGGGTTTGTCGGAGTCACGAACTCGTGAAGGATTTTCGCCGCCGCGGCCACGTTATAAATCGCGGAGTCGAAGGTAGGCGTATCCGCCGCCATGATTTGCTGGTAGACGGTGCGGGCCCGACTCGACTCTGAAGATCGGCGGTAGCCGAAGGTGGCGACCTGTCTTGTCGAGCAGAGTTGGCCCTCTTAGCTGAAGATCTATGACGTATGGCCTCTTCCACGATGCTTGTCGCGTGGTGGCCTGACGAAGTGTCGTCAGCAGGCGTAGCGCGAGGGGCATACTCCCAGCACTTGTGCCATAGAGTATGAAACTCGCGCGTAAGGTCATAACCCAATGCGGTGCGAATCCGATAACGTCGGGCCATGCACTTGGCAAGCGACACCCAGAGACGCTGTTGGTGTTGACGATGAAATTCAAGCTTCCGAAGCAGAAGACCTGGCCGATGGAGAAGACGGGGACACGCCACGATTGACCGTTCGAAGTAAAATCGATCGTAAAACTCTCGAAGCGCAGGTGGGAGACCGAAACCTCTCCCAACAGAGCGAAGATCAAGGTCATCGATGACAAAGCGAAACACACCACGAACCCTCTACCTGACGCCCCAACTGTCGATGTTTCGTACGTCGGTACAGTATGAATTTGTAGATCAGAGGAGGTACGGTGTGGTTCTTCCTAACTGATATAACCTAATTCATAATGAACTCAAAAATGTAACCTGCTTCGGATCATCGCGAGGTGTAATACCCTACGTCCAGAGGTGGGAATCGACGAACTCACGTATGATCGAGTAGGTTACAAACGGCGGAAGGGCTCTTATATGGGCAGAGTCCCTAGCGCGCCTTGCGGATGTATAGCAATCTTACTCTATATGTTTCTCTCTTTGTACGAAAGTCTCCGACGGACCTTTATATAGAAGCCAGATGGGGCTACAATGCGGGGTAAGACGGGTGGCTCTCTGACAGGTGAGAGCCACAACAAAACTTGACGCTCACGGAACAGGATGTTTTCTGACAAGTGGGGCATAGTCAAACTTGGTCTCTGCAGGATAGTGCTTTCTCTGGCGAGTGGGGTCACCACCAAACTTGGCCGCCACGGAATCGAGCCCCCTCTGACGGATGGGGCAACAGCATATTCGAGAGTGTTCCAGGTGATCCTCTGGCGCTGAACGGTACTCTGGCGTCAGCTGTCGTTCTTGGCTTGTCTTCTGTTCAGCGCTGGGAGGATAAAGTTGCTTTACTGTTTGCTTTACTGTCTCGCCGCTTTGTATAGTTGCCAGGAATCTCTGTTGGCAGAGGTCTTGTCGTAGGTTGGTCAGTCGACTTTGAGGTTAAAAAGTAAGTCGATTGTTTGGCCATCTTGACATTATGTTGCCCTCAACCCTACGGGGGTCGAGGTGGCTCTCGTGACTGGATGCGTTCGACTCTTTTGGTTAAGTTTCGTAAAATCTTGCAGAATTCTTCCTTCGGGTTCACGAAGAGTGTGGGCCGATCGTCGCTGATGGGTCGTAGATCGTAGCTTAGGTCGTTGAGTAATATTGGGCCGTAAATACCTAGAGGATATTATCTCGACAGTATAGATGGACAGGAATGAATACCGCTTGTGAACAGCAACTCCTCATTGTCGAGGCGGATTAATGCCTGGATCCGCGCCTGGCATAAGTAGTGTCAGTAGAAGCATTTCAGTTGGCAGGTTTGTATGGGATATAAGAGAAATTTTTTTGCTCCCTCCGTCCTGAAATGTGTGCATTTCTAAATTTGGTAAAGATAAATTTTTTTAATTTTAACTAATAATATATAAAAAATAAAATTTATAATATAAAGAGTTACTATCATGAAAATTTTGTTTCATGATAAATCTGTTAACATATTTTCTATAAGATCAACAATATTTTGAGACGGATGAAATAGAAAAATTCCCGTACTTCCCATACAAACCTCAATTTTTTTGACGATATAGAGTATCAATTAAGGATACGTTTGGTTCGTTGTATGGAGGTCGGCCAGGCTGATCGCATGCAGCCGACGGTTGCGCGTCAGGGCCAGGCTGCGGCCACGCAAAACCAGGAGCAGGGCCTAGCTCGCTGGAGACGGGAGCCATGTTTGTTTCCGGTGAGCCAGGTTCTCGAATGCAATCTTAACATATGATTAACTATTAATTAGCACATATTTCGTAATATTTAAATATTTTACTTTAGATTAATATTTCATAGAATATATTATATTATTTATTATACATTTAAATTAAAAATGTTATAGTTAACTTGTTGTTTAAATTTTTTAATCGAACATACTTAGATGCCCATACGGTTAACTAAATAACATCTCTTCTCAGTTTGTCTCTTCATATGCGATTTATCACATAGTATTCTGTATGCAGTCAGCTTGGCTACAATAAACTTGTCCTACTACATACGAGCGAGGCTGAGTCATATAAGCAACTAAATGGGCTTGAATGCAACAGCAATGCTCTTATATTTTTAATATTCTGCTTTATAATGTGTAAAAAAAATTTCTACTCCCTGCATTTTTTAATTGATGTCGTTATTGACATTTAAATTTTAACTTTGATCATTCGTCTTATTCAATTTTTTGATAAATTTTAGATATTTTGATATAATTTGATTTATCATTAGAGTTATTCGAATCACAATTTAAAATTTTACATATTTGAGCAAATTTTTTTAAAAAGACGAATGATCAAAATTGATTTTAGAACGAAGAGAGTATGTTTTTTTTTTCATCTATTAGCGTTACAATTTTTTTCTCTGAAATCCAACTGAAAAAGTAATATCAAATGAAGGGGTTATACTGGTTGGTAACCTCAAAGGAGAGGGCTCCATTTTCGCCGCCGTGGAGAAGGAAATGAAGAGCACTGCAGCATATGCTACAGTAAAAGCATAGAAAATGAACAGCTTTTTGCAATAATGCTGTAGCATTCACTGGATTGCTTATATATCTATAATGTTTATGTGTACTGCACCAGTGAATCTGAAGCATCTATTTTAGATAGGATGGGTTGAGAACCTATCCAAATTCTTAGCTACAGTGAATTTTCACCTTTACTGGGGAGGATGTGGGGAGATGTAGCAAGTGACATCATACAGGAACTCGTGAACCGTAGAGTTACAGTACAACTCCAGGTATGACCAACAGGACACTGCAAGGTAACCGACAAAATGGGCAGTAAAAGATCACAGCTAATTACTCCATCCATCCAAAAAATAGTTGTATCCGAAGCTCCACCAGTACTTATTTAAGAACAGAGATAGGAATTTAGAAAAGGAGGTGCTTATTTGTCATTCATGTTTCTTTTTGTTTGGATTGACAAGAATGAAGCGACGATCACTTTACTCTCCGTCTCAACGTTCACTATCGGAAAAGAAATAACTTTCGGACCAAATGACAGGAAAGTGAACTTAAGGGGCCTCTTTGATAAAGCTCCAGCTTCTAATTCTTCGGATTCATTGCTGATTCTTCTAAATGATTTTGTGGTTAAAAATAATTCACTTTGATTTTTTAAATAAAATCTTAGAATCAGAACAAATAATCACTTCACAGATAACAAAATGAGGAGAAGTTAGTTTTTCAACAGTTTTTTAATTTATTTTAGAGAATCACTTTACAAAGTCAAACAAAAATTACTTATATAAAAAACACTGAAAAATAGTGTCTTTGATTCTGCCTAAAATTCAGAAGCTGAGAGCTCTGTCAAAAAGGCAAATTTACTTTACACATATCTTACTACTTGTACTAGCAGAAAAACAAAAGAAAATAGACTCATCGGTACTACGGACATTTGTGTACGAACAGAAAAGAAAGAAAGGAAGACAGAAAGTATAACGCAAGTTATCCAATCATTTCCGGAGCTTTATAATGCGCCACTAAGTGCATAATTATCTCTAAACTTTATAAGTGGATGTGCTGTCAACATACATGATTATAATAATAATCCTTCCTCAGGTACATACTGACCATGATATGGTTCCTTCTAGGTGGGTCACTTTTCCATGACGAACAATGCAACCAGCTGTAACTCCATCCACTGACTAATCTGTCACTCACTGCCTCTAAGCATCTTCCATGATGCATTTTGCTCCAATCAAACAATAAGACAACCGTTGCGACATTGCTAGCTTATGGGTACATCTGACGGTCAGTTGCAATGTCCTTGTGGGTGGGATTATAGGATGGTTGCAGCTCTTTCGAGCTCTATCTTGGCTTGGAATACAAGAAAATATAGGTTTATTAGTGGTATTATTGTCTTGTTAACCACCAACTACATTTGTGCAGCAAGCCTTGTTGGCATGGACAGTGGAATATTGATTGTAGACTTGTAGCGTGCAAAATGGACTATTATATTCTTGGTTCTACATCTTTTTCCATAGAGCAATCAACCCACGGAGAATAATATTTGCCTCAAGAAATCTTGTATTTTGGTTCTGCGGCTAACGAACAATTGCCCTGCTTCCTAAACTGGTACTACCTCTGTCCATAAAAAATCTATTTTTAAATTTGGTTGACTGTGTTTTTTTCTTTTATTTGATTAAAAATTTATATACATTTGATAAATTTTAATAATATAAAATTTATATCTTTAAATTTACCATAAAAAATATTTTCATAATATGTAATTTATGTATTCATAAAGTTTACTGAGTTTTAAAAAATCATTGATCAAAAAGAAAAACAAAGCACAATTAAACAAACCTGAAAATAGACTTTTGTGGGACGGAGAGAGTATTGAAAAATGTACCCAATGAATAGTAGTGAGCCAAGTCTCTGGTTCATTAGTTCTACAAACCAAAATTTGATATAAATATGAGAGATGTAATGGTGCTTGAAGAGGTACTCGAGTTACCTCCACCTCTTCGATTAATCTCAGCCGCTGATTTTTAAAAATTAAGTATCAGATGCACTATTTTTGGTACCTTTGACTAAATACTTTTTTATTTTTAACCGTTAGATCTGATCAAATAAACGGTTGTGGTTAATTTCAAACACTGTAACATTTCTCTATAAATATATTTTAGTTTATTAATTTGAGGAAGTTTTGGGCTCAGACCCACCAAATAGAAAACTTGTATCCCTAGCGCAGATCCAATAGGATGACTGATGAAACAGGCAACACACATGATTTGACGCCCTCTTGTGTGAATGCCTACAAAATTTCTTGTCGCCAAAATGGTTCTCCTGGCTAGGCGAATTACTCAAATACAAGTGTTACAAGTGTTCAGCTGTTCTTATAAGCTGCCAATTGTAGACATACGACTCTTCCAAACACCGAGTCAGAGTAAAATTCACAATCCTACAGGTCGGCCGACCACCCTGCCCATACCGTTTCCTCTTGGTGCCATTCCAAAAATTTCTGGCCGCACTCCTGGATAGGGACAACACAACGCAACGAGCACAGCACCAACATTTTTCAACTAATCCGGCGTATATAATTCCAATGCCACACTTGCCACAAACATCACGCTCAAGCTTGCAAAGAAAACCGCGGACCACTGATCGGAGATGAAGGCACAACTCCACTCCTCGTCCTCCTCGAGCGTCGCCGCCACCTTCTCTTCGATGGCGAAGAAGGCGCGCTTTTCGCCGGTGTTGCTGACATTATCACTCTTCCTGATTTTCTTCTCCTTCCTCTACGGTGTTGACCTCAAGGAGCTCCTCGGCCGGCAAGCTGAAGAAGTGTCACAACTCATCGTCGGCACAAACAGTAACTATAATGCCGAGAGTGAGCAGCCGGCCGGTAAGCATTAGCACAACTTTCTGTACTTTTTGGACCGGTTTCTTCCATTGATCGCCGGTTAAGAGCTTCCACTGGCAAATCTGAATTGTATCGGCACATGATCAGCGGCGGCGGAGGAGAAGAAGCGAAGGAAGTGGCAGGGGAAGCTGGCGTTCGCGCTGAACGACGACGACGAGGACGAGGAGTGCGACCTGTTCTCCGGCAGCTGGGTGCCCGACGAGACGGGTCACCCGCTGTACCGCGAGGAGGAGTGCCCCTACATCCAGCCGCAGCTCACCTGCCAGGCGCGGGGGCGGCCGGACACGGGGTACCAGCGCTGGCGCTGGCAACCGCACGACTGCACGCTGCCGGCGTTCGACGCGACGCGGGTGCTGGACGCGCTGCGCGACAAGCGGATGCTGTTCGTGGGCGACTCCCTGGGCCGCGGGCAGTTCACGTCCATGGTGTGCCTGCTCGCGTCCGCGATCCCCGACGCCGGCGCCAGGTCGTTCGACATGTCGCCCGACCAGCAGCACACGGTGTTCAGGGCCGGGGAGTACAACGCGACGGTGGAGTTCTACTGGGCGCCGTTCCTGTTGCGGTCCAACGCCGACGACGCCGTCGTGCACCGGATCGCCGACCGCATGGTGCGGCGCGGGTCCGTCGACCACCACGGCCGGCGGTGGCGCGGCGCCGACGTCGTCGTGTTCAACACCTACCTCTGGTGGTGCACCGGCCTGCGGTTCCGCGTCCTGGAGCGCGGCTCCCTGGACGACGTCGAGGCCGCCAGGAAGGACGCCGTCTGGGTGTCCACGGAGGAGGCGTACGGGATGGCGTTCCGGGAGATGCTGCAGTGGGTCAGGGACAACATGGATTTCAACACCACCAGGGTCTTCTTCACCAGCATGTCGCCCACGCATGGCAAGTAAGAGCACGCGCGCGAGCACACACCCATACCACACACGCGTAGCACTCCAAGTTTAACGCCATGCTCATCAGCTCATGCATGGAGGTGAAAATGAAAGACGATAATCATGGCGTGTGCGTGATGTACTGTGCGCAGGAGCCAGGACTGGGGCGGCGAGCCTGGCGGCAACTGCTACAACGAGACGACGATGATCGAGGACCCCGGGTACTGGGGCTCGGACAGCCGGCGGAGCGTGATGCGGGTGATCACTGAGATCCTGGACGGCGACGGCGCCGACGTGCCGCTGACGTTCCTCAACATCACGCAGCTGTCGCTGTACCGCAAGGACGCACACACCTCCATCTACAAGAAACAGTGGAGCCCGCCGACGGCGGAGCAGCTGGCGGATCCCAAGAGCTACGCCGACTGCGTCCACTGGTGCCTCCCCGGCCTCCAGGACACGTGGAACGAGCTGCTCTACACCAAGCTCTTCTACCCGTAGCTAGCCGCCCCTCATCCCGTCACTCGTGGGATGTTTTGTGAGTACCTAGACCCGCATGATCAAAGCATGGGACGATGCAAGCAAGGAGAAAGGCGATGAAGAGCGCAATTTGCTCGCTTGGCGGTAAACTTGATCTGTTCTTCCTACAGATTCCCTGTGATTTTGTTCAATTGGAATGGAGTGGCCTGTGGCCCTGATTCTGACTGAGATGTTGCCACAAGCCTACAAAGAAGGGGCAAGTGACGACGTTCACTGCATTTTCAAGTTTGAACGTTGACACAAGAATGGGTTTGTCTTTTTGTCAAATATTAATTTGTTTCGTTGCGAAATATCAATGCGTTTGTCGTCAGCCAAACAAGAACAAGAACAACAACAACAACACGCATGGAAAGAGAGAGGCGAGAGAGATCAAAATATTGTGGTGGTGATTACAAACTTATGATAATGAGATATGGCGGCACCTCTTGTTTTGGTGACCTTGGATTCATTTTCTTTCTACTAACAATAAAAAAGGGGCATCCACCATTTTCTAAAAAAATTAGAAAGGACGTCCACTTGGTGTAGGTTGCTTAGGCGGATAAAGCGATAAAGTTGATATCCTCAGGCGTGCTTGAGACGAGATTATTAGGTATCGATGTTGGCATGCAGTCCCACTAATTTTGCAGTGTCAAGATTCATATTAGAGCCTTTTATGTGGTCCATCTGAATGCCCTTAGCCTTAGGTGATACCAACATTATAACGGGCGTCTTTTATTGGTACGGAACTTTCGTCTTGTGGTCACTCAAATTAAGCCTATGCGAATGGATAGCTTTTGCAACAAAACCTAGTTGGTGGATGCTGAACTTACAAGGGGAAAAAAACTTACTGGTGAGAATCCCGAACTTTGGTCTTGTGGTCACTCCAAAGTATTAAGCATATGCGAATGGGTGGCTTTTGCAACAAAACGTAGTAGATGGTTGTGGATTTACAAGGGGGAAAAAGCTTTTTGGTGAGAATCTAATTCCAAGTGACATATGTGTGGTTTATCCAATTACAACATTAAAAAGTATACTACCGTCAATGAGCGCACTGGAATTTATTTTTTTGAAGTTAAGATTCAGAAGTAACTTTACAGAAAGAAGCGTAAAATATTTTTTTATAAAATAATACCGCCGTTCCAAAATTTGGATAAAGTCAAATCCATTCAACATTTACCAAATCATATCTAGAAAATTACATAATTTTTAATATAAATTTTTTTTGAAATCTTATTTCACGATGAATTCAAAAAATATACTCTCTTCGTTTCAAAATATAATCATTTTTAAATTTAGTCAAAGTCTTTAACCACTAATAATATATAACTAATAATGTTTTATCATATAAAAATTATATTTTTTGGATTCATCATAAAATAAACTTTCATAAAAATTATATTTTTATATTAAAAATTATGTGATTTTCTAGATATTATTGGTAAAATTTAAAAGATTTTGACCTTATCCAAACGTAGAAATGTTTATATTTTAGAACGAAGATAGTAATTTTATATAATAAAACATTATTAATTTCTCATTTTTAATGGTCAAAGTTGTAAAAATTTGACTTTGATTAAACTTAAAAATAGCTTATATTTTGAAACGGGGGAGTATGATATGAGAACCATGAGACTTATGTTGCTACTTGAACATACTTAATTAAAATAATTATATTTTGTGTGGTGATTATTAAAAAAGATCCTCTACATGTGATATGGACTCGCTCTGGGCCAAGTAATAACACTGAACTCACATTGGCCGAAGCAGAGCTGAGCAGGCGACGAGCAGAGCCAGCATGAGCACGAGCCCTGAGCGACATCCAAGCTTGCCTCCGGTATTCCCGTAGCAGTACTCCTTGCCATGCCCCTCACCCTCGCTCTCTCCCTAGCCACCGCTGCCCTCGTGATGCGACTGCTCGCTTCCCTGATCCCTCGCCGTAGTACCGGCGCCCGGCTTCAACTGCTCGTGTTCGCCGTGGTAGTAATACTCGTGGCCGGCGCCGATGCATTCTTTTCCGCTCGCGGATATCAAAAGGTTCCTGTGGCCGGCCAAGGCATGTCAGAAAAGCAAACGATCTCAAAAACAGTCTGCAGAGTGACAGTTTTATGACCTCCTCTACGTCTTACGCTGGGCGGCCACTGCAAGGCAAACGATCTCAAACTCGATCTGTCATTCTTAGAGATGCATGTTTTCCAATTTCTGGGCCAGCCCATAACCAAAAACAACTCAAAAATGAACTAGAAATATATTTCATCTTTATAACTTTTTACATAAATATACTTAGAATGGTAACCCACAACTACTCATGAGTGAAAACGGCATCTCTTCTCGTGGTCTCCTACTATGCGTACTTCCACCAATGTGATGAATTCTTACGGGATCTTGTTTCTCTGTGAATACAACGTGACCCATTTGCATGTCACTCACTCTACAAATTGTACTTGAGATCTATTTCATGACCTCTTCTCTCTATCGTGCAGAGTGACATGTCTTACTCTGCAGAGTGACAGAATTTCATGACGTGCATAGAAAGAGTGACATATCTTACGCTGGGGTCATCGAAGCAATGGCACGCTCTCTCGAACAGCTCCATGACCTCTTTGCCTGCAAAGATGGAGAGAAGAGGTTTCAAACTTGCTTCAGGTTTCCTTTGCAGGTTTGAGATTTTGTTTCAATTGGCAATTTGAGATCAGGATATTCATAGCAAAATGAAAAAAAAAAAGAAATGAGAAAATTCCTTCTTGCTCTTAAAATTTTGAACGCTTCTTTTCTTGACATTTTTCCAAACAAACTTTTTTATTAGGACAAATTTTCATTTTCGACTCTTTATATGGCCTTCCCATCAACTTGGCCACTTAACGGTGTTATTATTCAGTGAAAATTACTATTAACACTGTAATTATCTCAATAATAATATGATAATAAGTGCTAAATACAATGATATTTTTTCTTTCAATGTAAAATTTAAATTTGCTCAAAATAATTATTTTGAATGGGACAGGAACATTACCATGCCCAATTGACATGAAGATTGCACAGGTCTGAGACATGGTCAAATATTTCAATCCAAAATGAAAAAAAAAAATTAGGACACGAAGAAAATAACCATCAAGCAGTGCTTCGACACATGTTCAAACACATAGTTTCAGTTGACACATAATTTCAGTTCACACATCAGTACATATAGCTACAGCACAGGTACATTAATATGAATGAAAGTCAATTCAGCAAACACTACATAGGTGTCCTCCCCGCGGCATGCACGCTGCCATGGCTGACACCCTGGACCTGGACGGCGCCTTGACCTTGCGAGCGCACATGGACGACGCACTGACGGGGGCCCTTGACGGCGGCCTTCCTGGCAGCCTGGCTGGCAACCTGCGCAGCTCCCTGCGCACCGGCCTGGGCTGGGCCTGCACAGCTCCTCGCACGCCGCCTTGGCCAGGGTCTTGCGCGCCGCCG
>BCLG01001685.1:0-11184 GCA_001602295.1 Zoysia matrella | reverse complement strand
GAGAATTTTTCCTATGTTACAAAGGGGTCTAAATTCCTTTGAAAGTTTTAAGGTACCCGTGTTACAAAGGGGTCTAAATTCATTTGAAAGTTTTGAGGACATGAACTCTCTTTCCCTTTCCTTTCCTGTCTCTTAGTAATAATGAACATTAAAACACAATTTTTTTTGTATTTTCCTGCGAAGTATCCAAACAATTTCCAGAAGTAATTTCTACGTTTTTCCATTCCATAAGATTGAAGATCATATCTAACCCCAATACTTTATTATTCATATGTTTTGAGAATCTGCATTTCAAAAGAGGCCTATGTGACATTTTTTTTACTTCTAGAAATTACATTTGATTATTCATCTTATTAAAAAAATATAAAAATATTGATTTTTTGAATTGTTTTATCTGTAGAAATACTTTAAACATAGCTTATTTGTTTTATATTTACATAATTTTTTTAAATAAAATGAATGGTCAAATGTGATATTTTTTTAAAAGATACTTATAATGGGATAGAATGCAGCATATGTACAAATCATCAGAAGGGAAAGAATCGTGAATGCCCCGTAGAAACCTGCCTACAATTTTTTATGAAATTCTACAAATGCATTTTTTAGGTAAGTTGTGTACCAAGTATAAAATTTCAAATAGTTGGGCCGAGGAGCTCAAATATCGGATTGACTGAGATGGGCCTAGGAGGATATGAGCAATTGGGCCCTCTATTTGCTCATCTCTCCAACTCTCCGAACCTCTAGCATGGATGTGGCGGAACCATCTGGATCCGAACAGCCGTTTCGCAACTCCACGGCCGAGGCGATTGAAGCAGAGAAAACCGGGAGGGGGACGGAGCAGTAGTATTCGCCGCCGCCGCCGCCGCCGCCGAGCACTCCCGACCCCCCGTTCGGCTGCCGCCGTCGCTGGTAAGCTTCCCCCATTCTCGTCCTTCGTTCCGCACGGAATACTGCGTCACAAACCTCTCGTCATCTCAATGCTTCGCCGGCGTTTCGAATTAATGGCCTGAATGTTTCATTCCAGGTGAGGAATGGCTTCGACCGTGGATAGGAAGCGGGAGGAGCACTCCAGGAAGCCGCGCTCCCCGGTCAGGGACAGGGAGCGGAGGCGGAGCCCCCCTGCCCGGAAGGACTCGCCTGCTAGGGTCCGGGAGTCGCATAGTGACAGGGAGAGGTCGCCTCCAAGGGAGAAGGTGAAAGAGCGTATCAGATCCCCAAAGCACGCCCGTGAGCTGTCACCGTCGCCTGCCAGGAGGCGAGATTCTCGGTCACCGTCTCCTCGCACAAAGCGTCTGAGGAAAGCCCAGGCTGAGCGGGAGGCAGTGCAGGTGAGTGAATGTGATCGCCGGAAGGCCTCTTACAGGGAAGAGCGGGACACAGGGAGGCACAGGGATCATGATGAGGTTGACTGCCACAGGTCCTCTCACAGGGAAGAACGGGACTCAGGGAGGGATAGGAAATCAGAGTGGGATGATGGTCGAGATAGTGGCAAGGACAGGAAACTGGATCGTGCTGATGGAAGGGATCATTCGAGGGATAAGAGAGTTAGCAGGGATGATAAGCCAGGTGCTTCAAGGGAAACATTGTCAGGTAAGGATGATGATAGGCATGATTCTAGAGATGGAAGGTCAGATAGGGAGGATCGAAAAGCTGCATCTTCAAGGGAGCAAAGGTCAAACCGTAGTGACAGAGAGAGAAAAACAATTCGAGAGGAGAGGCATGGTGGGTCAGGGCGATCATCTAGGCGTGATCGATCAGTGTCCCCTGAGGAACATAGGCACAGGAACAGGCATGAATCAAACTCATCACCAAGGGCTTCCAGAAGCACATCACGCCTTGAGGTACCTGGTGCTATCCAACTCTCTCTCTCTATCCATAGGTACATGTTCTTTTGTTGTATGACTGTTTCTCATTGCTTCTGAAATATTGTAGCCTCCACCTGAGTAAGATAGATAGATATACTTTTTCTCCATGAAATCGGTAGCCTTTTTGACAGTTACTATGCACTCACACAATACACTGAATTTCCAGGTTCATTATCCACATCAATCGATTTGACTTGAACTTTTCAGTGTAGTTGTCCATTAATATTTCATCACGATATGGTTTTGCATTTTACATTGATTTAAAGTTATTTTTTATTTCAGGATGTGAGGTCTAGTGGGGATGAAGTATCAGGGTGAGTCTTCAATTATCTAAGCCCTTGCACTCTTGTATTTTTTTACATTTTAAATCCTTAATTGAAGCATTGCTTGCAGAAAAAAAAAATTAAATTGTCAATAGAGTTGCATGTTTTGTAAAAATTCTATGGAGTTAGTTTAAATGTATGTTTGTGTTGTGCATAATGAGGACTGGCCTGTCATTAAAAGTTTCTATTCTAGACTTGAGGAATAACAATTCATTACCCATGCAAAGAAAATAGAAAATTGTATAGCATACAAAATCATAATTGTGGCAGTCAAATTCTCAGCCATTTCTAACACTTTTTGAGAAGGAATACTTACCTTTGGTAAAGCATTAATCCTATGAACTCTTTATGTGAAGTTTTTGGATTTTGCAAACCTTGTTCTCTGTTCATCCTTTTGTTACTAAATACTCCCTCCATATACTTTTGTTTGTCATTCTAGCTTTGGGCACGGGGATTAAGGAAAAGCGAAAAAGCTATGGTACACAGGGAACAAGGAGGGGGGAGAGAGAGAGATAGAGATGTATTGAAAAGAGAAAAAGTGTATGGGGAAGAGAGAAAAGTGTATTGGGAAGTGAGAATGATACGTATTTGGGAAGAAATTTTGAATCCTAGAATGACAAATAAAAGTAAATGGAGGGAGTATCAGACTTGATGGCTCAACCATTTTGGTTGATCCTGACGTTAACTACGGTGCATGTCACATTTTGTTTCATCTGTGTAAAGTGTATAAGTTTTCTTATATAGTTACAACAGTAAAATCACCCCTTTTTTTTTTCAGGAGTGGAGATGCTGATTCTGTGGCAAAGATGAAAGCTGCTGCTGAAGCTCTTGAAGCAAAAGAAAAGGTGTGCAGATAAAGTAAATTTGAGTTACACTGGAATTTATCCATTTGTGTGACCTTTTATTTTCTGTATGGTTGAATATGAGCCTTTTGCTTTGATTTTTTTTTAACCTTTTTTTTTCTTTGATTTTAATTATGTATTTGTTTTGCAGCAAAAGCCATCATTTGAATTGTCTGGAAAGCTTGCTGAGGAGACAAATAGGGTTGCAGGTGCTTAGCTGAACACTATATACTTAAGGTGCTGTTTGGCAAATGGGAAATGAGAAATGGGTTTGAGATTGGGAAATAAATGAAGGGTTAGGATGTCGGGTGGATGGATTAAGGATCTAGATCTTTCCCTTTATTTCCCAATCCCAATCTGGTTATTTCCCATTCACCAAATGCCGTGTAAGAGTTACTTTATTTGCATCATTATAGGCATGTGTAAGGTAGACCAATTGATATTTGCTTACCTCCTAGGAGGTAAGACAACGAATTGATCTCAGCTTCTTTTTTTTTTTTGCAAGAAAATAAACAAAAATTATTGTTGCATGCACTGTTTTTTAAAACAAACAAATTACTTTCCAAATTTAATGCAATAGCAATTAATAATTATGGGAGAGCTTTTACCTCCTAGGAGGTAAAAGATCAATTTAATCCTCGAGATCCGTATAAATGAACGGCCTAGAATCGTTCAGGTCTATATTAAAATTTTTCTTCTATAATGGTATAAGCGCAGCACTTAGATCCAGCAAACGCTTTGGTGCTGTGAGCTTTCCTTGCATGATGTATTGCAGCTTCCTTGAAGATGACACTTTGTTCCCTCTTCAGGTGTGAATCTGTTGTATTCAGAACCTCCAGAAGGTCGCAAGCCAGATATTAGATGGCGACTCTATGTCTTTAAGGGTGGTGAACCTCTGAATGGTAATCATGATCAACTTTGTTTACTTTTTATGAACTTAGTACATGGTGTATGTGATCACATTTATCTAGCTGTTGACTATTGTTATGGCTGCAACCTAACAGCTGCACCTGCCAGAAGTTATTTCATAGTTTCTTATGCATTATTGTGAGTTATTTTGTTTGCTACGTAAGCGTGTGTTCGGTTGATGTGGTTATGGCTGTGGCTGCAGCTGCAGCTGCGCACAGTAAAGTGCTGAGGAATGCTGCAGCCACAGCCAGCAGCTGCAGCCCCTTCAACAGAACAGACCCTAAGATTAAGTTACATTGGTTGATAGGATTGCCATTCAATTGTTTTAGCTAGTGAAAGGAATAATTTTTTCCCAGCTTGAAGCAAAGGAATTTCCACTGTAGTTGGTAGATAGGTAGTGTGTTGAAAAGAAAAGCAGCAACCAGAGCGACAACAATACTACGATAATCAATCTCGTCTTTGTGAGATCTCACAAAGGATCGCTTCAGTACCACAACTGACATTGCTTGCGAGTTAATAACTCATATGAAGTCAGTCAATATAGCAGACATTCATTGTGAAGGACTATGTTTGTGTTATTATCTGGGTATCCATTCTTATCATAAGGATCATCAGATTTGTTGATGCACAATGCTACTCTGCAGTGTTTGCACGTGAATATTTCTGATAGCATCCAATTTGACAGATCCATTGTATGTACACCGATTGAGCTGTTACCTTTTTGGAAGAGAAAGGAAAGTTGCAGACATCCCTACAGATCATCCTTCCTGCAGCAAGCAGCATGCAGTCCTTCAGTATAGGTATGCCCACACGCTTACACACCTCTATTGAGAGATTATATTGTGATTACTCATACTTTTATTTTCAGACTTGTGGAGAAGGAACAACCAGATGGCATGATGTCAAAGAAAGTAAGGTAATTTGTTGGTTATTATTATGCATGATTATACTAGTTTCTCACAATGCTTTTATACTTAACTCCATTTTTATATATCAACCAATAATATTCTTTTTTGTTTAGGGTATGCTAATAATGCTTCATATGGCTGCTTTTTTTAGGCCTTACCTGATGGATCTTGATAGTACAAATGGAACATACATTAATGTAAGTTTATTAGTTTTTCATTGATGGATCTCTTGTTGTGTTGCTTGTTTCATATCAACCAATAACTTTTTGACCTTTTGATATATCTGATTTTTTAACATGTTTTATTGATGCAGGAGAATCGTATTGAACCTCGACGTTATTACGAACTCTTTGAGAAGGACACTATTAAGTTTGGCAATAGCAGGTCTGATCACACTAGTACTGGTTTTTCTTATAAGGTTAAATTGAAATGTGCATGGCTTCGCTGGCTTCTGTTTGTCTATCAATTCGACAGTTGTTTCTTATTACTCTTCAGTATTACCAGCAATAGCTTTGGTCTGCTGTGGCCTGCGGGAATTACTGCATGTGTTCCATAAATTATGGCATGGCCTATGCTGTAGTCATCTTTTCACAGCCTTTTCAAGTTCTCACGTGTGAATTATTTAAATGTGCTCCTTAAATCAACTTCTATTTAGCATAGAATGCTATGTTACTATGTCATGTCGGTCTAGAATAGAAGCTTTTTTACTCCATGTGTTCTTGGTAAATGGTCTTCAGAGGTTGCAAATTTAAAGTTGAAACCTTTTCTATGAGTTGGTAATTCTTTGTGCAAACATTTTTACTTCATGGATCTTTGGGAGAAGTTTCACCATTTAAATATTTTTTATTAAAGTTGAGCTCATGGCTGTAGTTTTGAGTTATACACAATTTAGCATGTAGAGTCCGTATTCTACTCGTTGCCATAACTTTTGATTGTACCTCATGCACTGTTCCTCTCCGTACTTCCAAAATCTTCTTGCTAACATGCGTGCCAACTCTCTGTGCAGCCGGGAGTATGTTTTGCTCCATGAGAACTCGGCACAATGAGGATTGAGGTGACCAGAGGCCTTTGGTACAAGGTGGGTCGATGCCTTGGTGATTGCAGTGGTTTCGAAACCTTGAAGAGACACCAGCTTGTCAGCATGCGGGGCGTGGATCCTTCTTTTGTCACTGCAAACTTGCCAGCCGATCATATTTTTGTCTTGGGATTTATTCCAAGGTTTCACCTGTGCATCTTTAATTAGGAACTTGGGGCATGGATGGCCTTGATCTTGTTTCTAGACATGAGGCATCGACTTGATTATTCCGTGTTGCTGGTTATTTAGATCACCTCGCAACAGCAAATTGCTGGTTTTTTGGATCAATACAGTACAGATTACGGAACTTGTTTGTTATTCGGGTGATCTATCAAAACCCATTATGTAGCTTATGCGGATATGGATGTCAGCATTTCTTGGTACTGCATGAATGTTATCAGACTCTTTGATGCATCTTGAGCTGCCTTGTCGCGTGTTTTGGAGCATGAACTCTTCCTGATGGGGACTTTGGCTGTACCCGGTGAATTGCAACAAAAGCTCTACAAAGAACTGGTGCAGAGTGCTAACTGCGCTATTCGTAGATTCAATGTTTTGGCTTTGTATGATTTTTTTTTTTAAAAAAAAATTGTAGGCTTTGCAGATCTACCATCATGGTGACAAGGTTTACAAGACCCGTTAAAACCGGTCTGCCATCATGGTAGATCTACCATGGTCTAATTTTATCGGAAGATTGATTTTTTTTTAATTTTTTTTTTTTATAAAAAAGTTAAAAATTCAAAAAATTTAAAATCTAAAAATTTGCCAAACCAATTTGAAATTGGTCAAAGTCGGTTTAATTTCAATATTCAAAAATTTAAAATTAAAAAATCTGAGTGATAAACTGGAAAACAGGTCACTGGTTCCATAGGCAACTCGAACCCATGTATCTGTGAGGCGCTTGCTGAACTTGTGCTGTATATTAGTCTGAGAACTTGTGCTACACTACGGGCAGCAATGTGGTGCAATTTTTTTTTCAATAAGGAAAAGTAATATAATGCGTTTTCGCTCTGCTATAGAAAAAAACATGGTACAATTCATATGATAAAAGTATAACAATTTGTATTAATACAAATTGAGCTAAAAAAACAAATTTACACGATACTTGTTTCAATTTAACCTTGCACAATACTCCTACCTTTTTTATTTAAACAAAACCAAAACTAATTCAAACTAAATAAATAAAGAAATCAGTCTGCATCATATACCTTCGTCGCCTGCTCATATCTGAAAAATTCTGATGGTAAACTAAGATAGCAAAAAAGTAACATGTGACATTTAAAAAGCAAGAAAAAAAGTATTGTAGTAACATATATCTTTTATTTTTTTATGATTAGGATTTTAGTTGAAGTGTGACTCCGTAGAAAGAGTGTTGGAGTGTTTAAAAACCATTTTGCAGTTTGAGTCACCACTACGAGTGTTGGAGTCACTGCGCAGCCTCGTGTGCAGGGTAAAGAGGGTCTAACAGAAAATGAATATGAAAATGAATAGTGGTGGATGGATCAACTGTTTTTTCTATTAGAGATAGAATTTAAAAAATAAAATTTATAACATAAAAAATAGAGATAAAACTTTGTGACACCAAATTGAGAGAAATAGACGACATCTACAAATATGAGAGATTTGTGTGAAAAGTTGGAAATAGAGCAGTGGGCTGGGTTTTAGTATGAAGCACGCTCACTTGGGTGGACTATAAATGGCCGAGATTTAGGCCAGGTTTAGGCCCATAAGCCGAATGGGCTTGAGTTATGGTTCCCACCTTTATATAAGGCTTATATGGATCCAACCGGTTCCGAAACCCTATCTTCTCTTCCGCCGCCGCTGACTCGCATCAACGCAGGTAAGCCTTTCCGACGGCGGGCGAGCCGGAATTTCCTTCTCTTCCCTCGTCCGATACGTCGGCTGCGTTACTGTTCTCACCTATTTTGATAAAATCACTCAATTTCGTTTTCGGTATCAGCTCTTAGCTGACTGAGAGGAAGAGCGAGGGGGATCCGGGATGGCCAAGTCGAAGAACCACACGGCGCACAACCAATCGTACAAGGCGCATAAGAATGGTATCAAGAAGCCCAAGCGCCACCGCCAGACATCCACCAAAGGGGTATGTGCTTTCCTTTTCTGCAGAATCCTCAGATCTAAGTTCTTAGTTTCGCGTGGCCTCCAACTATCTGTAGTTTGATACGAGCTTCTATTGGAATGTGCAAGTATTTAGTTGAAATGCAGTGTTCTTGTAGACTTCTGATCGAGGGAGGATGTTATGTAGTACTACAATATAAATTATTTGAGTGATAGATTGTCGATAGTGCCCTTTTTTTTGGCGACTGTAGATAGTGTCCATGAATTCTACCTTACTGGACAAGGTGGTAAGAACGATTTTGATTGTTGGCTTTATACACGCGTTTGGTCGAAATTTATAGGCAAAATTTTCATTTTGTTGTACAGGTGTGTACGCCTGTTGTTGTTAAAGGTTTTCCTGCTTTATCTCTTTCAATGATTGTTCGGCAGTATTGAGTACAATGCTGTTTATGTTACCTCTGTATGTTAGCTCCGATCTAGTAACTGTTTTGTGAAATATCATTGGTGGTATCAGCATGGCCATAAGCTGTATCCATTGTTGCATTCTCATTGTTGTAATTTTTACACAAATGAATTTAATTTACCTTGAATTATTGTACTATTTTCTGATTTCCCTTGAGGAAAAATTCACCATGTTCATTTCTTGTAGATGGACCCCAAGTTCTTGAGGAACTTGAGGTACTCAAGGAAGCACAACAAGAAGAGTGGCGAAGCGGAAGCCGAGGAGTAAGGTGGAGCTATGGGTGATGAATACATTTCTTGTATTGCTAGGGTCAGCAGTTTTGGACTATGTGTGGTCATGAGATCTATGTTGGTACTCGAGTTTAATCTTTCTGCCTAGTTGGCCTTTTGAGACTTGTTATAATGTTGAATTTGGAACTTAAGTTTTCAGTTTTATCAGAGGTGGTTTCTAATGAGATCTTATGTTGGCTCACATTCTGTGGGTAGTCATCCAGAAATGGTTGTCCTAATGGGTTATTGTAGCATGATAATTGTATACCCTTTGTGGCGTCTACTTGGCCTGTGATCTCTTTTCAGTGTCTTTGTAACACTGGCAGCTACTTGGTATACCTTCACTCAAACATTATGTACCTGTTACATGAATGATATGCAGCATTTATAAGCAGGACCATTTGTGTACAGTATTACAAGGACGCCTTGAACCTCCAGCAAGGAGTGGAGGCTTGGATGGTGAGTACCGTCTGCGGACTGCTTCACATCGAAATACGCCCGTCAGCGCGTCTCCTCTGCACCCGTCTTCTCTGGCTTCTCGACGACCCCACGGCCACGGCAGGGGGCGGTACGACAGTGGATCCTCTTCCGAATGGAAGGTACCTCCAAACTTCAATATGTTGTTTCACTGATTTCAGCAACATGGAGGAGGGTCTCGACCACAGATTCCATTGTTGGCCTTTTCTTCCGTTCTTCCTCCAAGCAGGAGACCGCGACCTTGATCACCGCTTCAGCCTGCAAGTAGTTGAGCTCAGCACCCAGTCTGCAATCTACAAACTCTGCCAACCAAAACGGGTCCTGCTCCTTCAACCTGCGGGTGACCATCTTCACAAACTTCTTCAGCATCACATGCATCTTCTCATCCTCGTCTTTCACCAGATCGAAGACCCTCGTTCCAGATACCAGTTCAAGAAGCACGACTCCATAACTGTAAACATCGACCTTGGCAGTTACAGGTGAACCAGATATCCACTCCGGAGCGATGTAGCCTACGGTTCCTCGCGCGCGCGATACATTTTGCTTAGTTTCAGATCTGCTGACCAGCTTCACCAACCCGAAATCCGTGATCTTGGGTTCGAAGGTCTGGTCCAGCAAAATGTTCTCTGGCTTCAAGTTGCAGTGGATGATCCACTCCAGGCACTCGTGGTGCAGATAGGCCAGCCCCTTGGCAACGCCCAAGGCAATGTTGAATCTTTGCTTCCACTCCAAAGGGACCTTGCTTCTGAACAATATGTCAGCAAGTGATCCGTTCTCAGCGTACTCGAGGACCAACATCCTATGGGATCTCTCTGAACAGAACCCGTATATTCTTATCAGGTTCATATGGTTTATCCGGGCGATAACCTGCAGCTCGTCCTGGAATTCTTCTCTGCTGTGCCTTACATTGCCCAGCTTTTTTACGACGACAGCTCGACCATCGTCCAATATTCCCTTGTAGGCGACCCCTGCACCTCCCCATCCAAGTTCATCTTTGAACTTCCCAGTTGCCTCAACCAGCTCTCTGTGACTGTACATTCGAAAATGATTGGTCATCACCCTGTAACCTTCCTCAGCTGCCCACACTTGCGATGACCTCCGCTCCTTCCGCAAAACGAAGAACCATGCAAATGCCAAGAAGAAAGCTTCAACAACGAAGATGGCAGCAATAAACCCATAGAAGTAGAGCCATTTTGGTTCCTCAACACTGATCTTATGAAAGTAACTTGGAGGTGGTTCCACAACTGTTGTGTTTCTTACATGATCACATTCGAGATGGCGCTTTGTTGAATTGAGCACATTCGAATGCGGAATGTAGGACTTGGATGTGTCCGAACTTGAAGGGAGCTTGATATACATGGTACGGACGCTGGGTGTTGGGAAGGACCTTCCATTGAAGAGAAAAGATTTTGGATAGCACGTGCCGTTTCCTCGTTGGTACTGAAACCCCTTACAGGTGCAGTCCTTCATACATGTGTCCCAGCAGTCTTGGAGCGAGACCTTATCTATGCGTTCCTGATCAGAACCCCAAAAATCAGTGTTTAGAAGCTCCAGAAAAGTCACGTTCTGGTCTCCGTCGCATTTCAGGTCCACAGTAGGCAGGCAACCTTGCGTCCAGTTACCTGGGTTCCTCATCTGATATCCAGGTGGACAAGAACATGTTGGTGTCGGTGAATAATGACAGATTCCATACGGACCGCATAAACCATGAATCATGCACGGTTGAGCTTCAGCGATCCATGAAACTTTCCATCTTCTGCTCGAATCGTTCAAGCTGTACTGTCTAAGATTACCATCATAATCCAAGGTAAGCCTTCTCTTGATTCCAATTGCTCTGTCAGAGGCAGCAAGCACATGGTTCTTCGCAAAGTCGCTTGATAACAAATCGCCAGAGCAGTCAAGCATTGCCATTCTAGTACTATTATATAAGTTTCTATTGTTCTCGTAGTACTGGTAATCTGGATCTGGCCAGTATACACC
>BCLG01001684.1:50957-96730 GCA_001602295.1 Zoysia matrella | reverse complement strand
CACCTGCGGCATCGAAGTCACCCACATCGATCCTCTCTTTTCTCTGTTTAATTTGCTTGTGTAGTGGTGGTGGCCGGAGAAGGAAGGAATCGAACGCGAATTAAGCAGCTGGCAGGCGGTTGTGGTGGTGTGGAAGCCGCCGCTTCTCAACGTGGCGCGGTTTATATAGGTGGCCGCGTTGGAGGTTGGTGAGTGGGCCCGCCAAATGTTAGTACCATTTTACCTACTCCTGTGACCCAGACACAAAGGAGCTCGCGCTTCAAACGGGAGCAGGGGAAGAAGACGGTCTACTGGGCGGCAGGCAGGCAGGCAAACGGATCGAGTCCGAGTCCGAGTCCGCGGCACGGTGGCTTGGCTGGCTCCGATCGACGTCGCCGCCACACGCGTGAGCACAAGCTAAGCCGCCATGCATTATACGGAGGGAGTGCTGGATAAAACAATACTAACACTTTATGGAAATCCGACCTTGGAACCAGTACGAAAGTTGAGTATCCGGCACCCTGGCTGAAGTACGTACGTACTTGCTCCGTGTGGGTACATCTTGGAGTCGTTCAGTGATGACGCAGAGAAACAGATACAGTAAAAGCAGATAAGCAAGGGCTTACCAAGTCTTAAGAAACTGCTCGCTTCTGTGCCATGTTGGCACGGCGAAATGCTAATGCTGAACCCTGTTTGGTCAATTCAGTAGTCGTAACTACTGCTACCTGTTCCATAAAAAATGTATTTCTGTTGACTGTTTTTTTTTTCTCTTTGATTAAGAGTTTATATAAATTCGATAAACTTTAATAACATAAAATTTATATTTTTAGATTCATCATAAAAATATTTTTATAATATGTAATTTATGTGTTTATAAAGTTTAAGTTTTAAAAAAAATCATTGATAAAAAAAAACACAATCAAACAAATTTAAAAATAGACTTTTTATGAGACCGATGGAGCAGTACCGTGGTGCTCGTTGCAAAATCGAAGTCAGCTGGAGTAGAAGAGAGAGGCACCTGATATTTTCTCTGGGGAGGTAAGTAGCTGTTGCTTTCGTATGGCTGAACAGGTGGCCCATGATTTGCGTCATCCTGTAGTTAGACTTGAACTGGACGCTGCGATTAAACAGTTGTTTCAGTTTTATGTTGAAAGCGAGCTGAGCTCAACTGGCTAGCTAGCAACATGCTCGTGTTCGTTCACCAAGTCAAAAGTGTTTTTTTAGTAAAAAAAAATTATACATAGACGAAGAACTTAATTTTTAACCGTCGTCAAAGAACAGTACAAGGGGAGAATATCGAAGTTTCCTGCCCGGAAGAAAGAAAAGTGCGCTCTGTTTTCTTCGTACATGAGCGTGTACTGCAGTCTACAGCGTTTGAACTTTGAAGCCAAACCTTTGTGAAGTTGCTGGTTTACATGATCAGCCAATATCCTTACAAGGGTCGACTGAATTGCAGATGACCAGAAGACCTTGGTTACTGCTGTAGAAGGGCCTAGTCGATGCCCTTGTTCACAGACACAGAGGTGTAACGTAGGCGGCAAAGCATTCATCGTCAAGCATGTTGTGAGGAATTCAAACTTCGAGTAATGATTGATTTCAAACTTTATGAGTAATGGATAAAGCTCCCTTTTCTTCGCAAATAAAGAATTGCAGATATTTGTTGATAGGAATGCATTTGCTCTCACATCTGGTAATAGAGGAACCAAAGAAAAGGAACAGATTGAAAAAGGCAGTCATGACCATGACCAACACTAAGCAAATAATACACTCTTCGTGGCAATTTTGGTCTCAGGATTTTACATGATTAATATTGTGCCGTACTTGAGGTTCAGGACTTCATCCAGACAACTCAAATGATTCTTCCTCTGTTCAGTTTTAGTTCTCCCAACATCAAACAAAGTTACCAAACTGAATAGCGGGAGTAATCTTTTATCATGCAAAAAAGGGAAATAGAATCCATTACATTCATTATAACGAAGGGGATGTTGCACCAGAATTTAAGCTTTCCACTCAACAAAAAGATTACATTATAAATATACAAGCACATGGTCAATATATCATTTGAGGTACAGGCAAGATTACCTCAGTGAGCACTGCTCAGTGCGTGACTATGCATCCAACAAAGAATGTAGCTATTGCTAAGCAGCAAGGTCATATCTCATATGGTAAAATGATCATACATGCCTAACCCCCAAAATTAACGTGATTTATTTGTTGAACCTGCAGTCGACCTGTATAATCTGAAAAGCAGTCACCAATGCCAACAGATCTTGGGTAACCTTTGCTCCAAGAACTTACTAAGTGCTGGTGTGCACCTTTACTTCCAAGACTAAGTGCCCATAATTTCTGAATTATTCTTGAGATTCACCTCTAGATTTAGCCTTTTCCTCAAGTTCTTTAATGCGGTGACTTAGAGCTGAACTAGATCGTTCACATTCCTTTGGAGAATCAACTCCAGATATTGACTTAGGTCCATTGAAAAGATTAAAAGACTGCATCTGTGGTGTGGGCTGCTGAGATTCCAAGGGAGGAAGATCTAAGTAGTTCCTTATAGCTGGCTTCCGGATAACTGAAAAAAAAGGAAATCAAGATTTATAAATAAGTAATAGATCATGAGATTCACTGAGGGCATGAACAAATGAGTGATCTGGGAGACAAGGGGCATACCTACACCATAACCAAGTGAGAA
Source organism: Zoysia matrella (assembly GCA_001602295.1). NCBI lineage: Eukaryota > Viridiplantae > Streptophyta > Magnoliopsida > Poales > Poaceae > Zoysia > Zoysia matrella. The sequence continues at coordinate 94,062 of BCLG01001684.1, read as the reverse complement.
CAGGTTTGACGTGACCCAGTAAAAGAAAATTGCCTGCAAAAGAAATAAAAACTTAATGGCAGTGTTAATGTGACTTGCATTCGTGTTCCACAACTAACTACGATAAGGGAATCTAGGCATGATGTCAGATTCAAAAAATCCATTGGCAAATGTATACATGAGGGAGATGAAAGAAAACTCTGGCAAAATTGTCACTAAAGTGCTTCTCGTCTAGAGGAGTTCTTTGCGAGTTCTGGAACCAATTAGGCTGGTTTAAGAACCTCGTCTACAGGAGAACAAATTCGGTTGTGGCATATCAAAATAACACCAAAGGACCATTTGTTTACTTACTTCATTTGGCGATACCACATTTAATCATTAGGTGATGGATTGAAGGAAATTGCCGGCATATGATATTTTTCGTCCTTATTTATATGCCCTTGTTAAATGTTATCAGTAGATTAAAAAATTTCAGAATCGAAGAATTTGATGTTTTCATACCTTAGGGAAGGGCATTGCAAGTGGAACAAAAAGAACACCAAATGCTCTAGAGACATTCTTCATTGTTTTCAACATAGGATTTCCCTCCATGCCGTCTTGCATGTTGAGCTGAAAAAACTAATTTTTCAACTGCAAACAAAAATGTAAGACATCTAACTAGCAGCGGCCAACTAGCATACCTCCACAGTAGCCAAGAAAGTCAGTGATGTTAACACAGGAAGGATAAGAAGGTCATCCGGAGTCGTCAAATCAGTAAACCAATATGCTCCACCTCCTTTTAGAGAAGGGACCTTTTCAACCATGTTTTTTATCTGTAATTGGTGCATAGAAATAGATAATGCAAGGAAAAGTGCTTGGTGAGAAATTATAAATATCAATCCCGTTGTCATATAAATGTAAAAAAGTAGCTGTGTAAACTTACAGCAAAGAAAAAGCTCATGAATATAGGCCCTTGAATGAACATACCTTTCAATGGTGTGAAAGGAGTAACACCATGCCTGAATGAAGATAGTACAGACTCAGTTCAATAATATCACAAATATAGTTTACATGACCAAAAAAAGGAGGAAAGACTAAATGGAGAATATTATTGAAAGGCACAAACAATTTGTTCAGACATGCAGTCATTTGGATATAGAGGTGAGAGAGGGTTACTGACTACAGTGATAATTCTCTGTCCATCTCTAAGAACCAGTTAAACTGCAATTTTGAAATTAATCAAATAAAGTTATTATTGAAATTCTGCATATACCTAAGAAACAGTGCACCCATTTTCTGTTTCCCAGTTTCGAATGATTTTGGATCAGTTGACTGCAAAAGATTATAAGTTGTACTGTGTTATCAGTGTACCAGTAATTGAATAAACTGCAAATGCAAGATGAATAGAACAAATTAAAATCTTACGTTTTGCATCTCTTCTTTGATGGCTTCAATTTCTGGTCTCAATGCCTACATTATATACAGAAAACTTCAAACTAAGATTTTATTGCCCCAATATGCATCCATATATACAGAAATTTGTCCCAGGTTTTAGCATCGGCAGCACTAGAAATTGCTCAGAAATGATATAATTTTTCGCTGTACTAAGTTGGTAAATTATTTAAGTTCGAGAGCCCTCACACAGGACACAGCACCTTGAGTGCTAACCATGACAAGAAGCATATAACAGAAACTAAATAGGAGCAGAGATAATAAAATGTGTGCATTACATTCAACTTCGCCGTGGACTTCAACTGGTTCAGGAGAAGCGGGACAGTTACTAGCCGGATCAGCACCGTTGTCAGAGCGATACAAGCCCACCTACACATTCAGGAAAAATGCAAGTGTTTAATAGAAGGATATTAGATGAGCAAAACTGAAACGAAAGTTTAAAGCAGGCATACCAGTTAAGTCCAGTGAAGGAATGGACGGCGTCTATGAGATGCTGCAGTGCAGCGACTGGAGGAAACGATTCGGCTGCCGCGGCGGCAACCTCCCCCGCGTACGGTGCAGGCGGCACCGGGACCGAGGAGGCGGCGGCAACCATTTTCTCAGACAGCAGCTCCGACACAGAGGACGAGGAGGCGGCGTCGGTGAGGACCTCCGCCGCCGCATCGATGTCGGGCAATGACGGGGAAGAGGTGGAGGAGAAGTCGCGGTGAGCCGCGAGGTGAAGGGCGAACGGGAGCGGGAGGAAAGAGCCTCGGGATCTCGACGGCCGGGGAAGCGCGGACGGGAATGGCGCGGGCTGGGTTTGGGGCGGGACCGGGGAGGGGGAGGCGGAGGGGTGGAGGCGGCGGGAGAATTGGCGCGACAGGGCGGTGGCGAGGCTCCTCCGCGCGTAGAAAGCCATGGTGGCGGCGAAGGCGGCCGGCGAGATCGCGAGATGGAGGGGAATGTCCGAGGGGAGAAGAAGGGGTTAAACTGGGGACGAGGACAAAGGACTATTCGGCCCATAAGCGGCCTTTCAGCCCAAAAAATTACACTTGCATGTGTGAGGCTAATAAGGCCCATAAGCTACTGCCATTACTATTATTTGGACGGCCAGCCTATTTGGGTCACAATTTGACTTTGCGAGCTCTGGTCTGTGGGCCCCCATTACCGCTTTTCGTCTACTCACGAAAGGACTGCTCCGAGCGCCCTCCGGCAAGGCGGCAACTCGAGCAGAGGCAGGAACGAGGAAACCGATGAAGCGCCTCCCAGCGGCCATCTCCTGCTGTCGCCTCTCTCCATTCCATCCTTCTTTCTTCTTCCTTTCTGACTTTCCATTGCTGAAACTCTGTTCTGGAGAACAAGACAGTACATTGTACTGACTGAGTACAGTATACAGAGCCTCTCTACGGACCACCCAAAACATTGAATGATCTACTAAGACAGCCCTTTGCTTTCCTATACTCCAAGTTGATTGTCTTGAGTAAGCTCTTGTTCAGAGGACCTCCTTCAGAGTTCAGAGTTATGCAAGCTCGGTTTGTTTGACCTTGTGTGCCTTCTATCCCTGTTCGATGCGTAGAGCACTGAAAGATTTTCGATATGGTTAAAATAAATACTCATGTCGGCTTTGGGCAGTGAACCGGTACTAATAGTCAAATCGGCCAAACTTACATGCTGTACTAGCAATGCTGTATTGTGTCAACCACAAACCAATGAGAGTTGGCAACCTCTCAACCAGACACAAGGATTAGGTGGTGGATAACTGGATATATATTAGGCAAGGACGAGATCCTCCGAGTGTCGCAGCTAACATGTGAGATTGATTTGAGTACAGCACGAATTCGAAGGCGGCATCAGATTGTAGCAGAACACACATGCGGACGTTGAGCAAATGCCTGTTTTCTAATCCTGTACCGAAGCTCAATTGACAGCAGAAGTTTTCAGTTGTTATTTAACGTGTGTTGGAATCTTTCTTGACGTGCATGCGTCTCAACAATTTTGCAAAGCAAGACACCGTGAATCCCTTGAGACATAGACCGTACAATGTACGTGGCGTATAGTGCTCTATCACAGTGTTCAGACGGGTGACGCTGATCAAAACTGTCTGAACATAGGATTTGCTATGTGGAGTACTCCACGTGATAATGACTGTGCGCGTGAGACAAGACGACAGGCGCACGGAGACCACCGCTTTTGATCCGTCATGCGCAGGTAACGGTCGTCATGCATGCGGTGCCTAACCTCAATCTGCTCCATTACTTTATACTAATCTACAGATGGCAGTATAGATGTGTGACTTTTTTGACCCGTCTTTGACAAAAGGGCAGCACACGTGAAGTCCGATTGACCGCACATAGGAGCTAGCTACTCTTAATTGTACTACTCCTCGTAGTGGATTTAAGAGTTGTAATCATCGAGAATCAAAGAGCGGTTAGCTCTGAATTCTGATGCACAGCAGGAATCCTAGGCGGCCGGCTTAAAGAAATTAGCACGAGAACCAGTGCTGCTACTCCATTTGATTACTCTTATTTCCAGCGTCGGTAGCGTGTATCCACGAGTGATCGATCGATCAGACGTACGCGCTGACGATAGAACGCATCGTTCATCTGAGGCTCGAGTTCACCACCCATCTACGTACGGCTCAAGAAAGAAAAGCGTGGTCAAGAAGGAGAGAGAGGAACAATGACAGCCTAAGGGGCTAGATGCTGGGAGTGCATTGCAATATGGGAGGAAAGAAACAAGCAATGGGCGTGAGGTACTGAGGTGACACATCCACGCGAGTCCAAATCAGGCGAAGCCGCTCGTGCACAAAAGATGGATGATGGAGATGGTCGTCCTGTTCCGCAACAGCGAGCTAATGCCTCAATCCTTGTGCGAATTATTTTAATATTTAATTTGTGTAACCACACTCTAATAACTTTTATTTTAACTTTTGAAATACTAATCTATTTTAAAATAAACTAATTATTGACTAATACTACCGTTAACTTAATAATAATTTGCATCCAGTGAGCCTGGCTCTCGAGAAACAGATCTCAATCTCGTTTCCCAGAGCCGGGCGCGTTGCCCACTTTTGCATGATGGGAGTCAAGAGGCCACCGCAGCCGGCCTGGCAACCAATCACTCAACGATCGCATCTGCCGCCGGGTGAGCATCGTGGCGCGACTATGAAAGCATCGTTCCAATCTCTCCCTCTCTGGGGCCAAAACTCCGGTGAGCATCGAGGTGTGCTCGCAATTCCTTGCCCTCAAAGCCAGTTAGAGCATCTCCAACCGAGTCTTTAAATTTGGCTCCCAATCCCTGCAGATAGAGTATTCTTCATCTGGTTTTTGCTCCTCGTTCCCAGTAGAACTCCAACTGGCACTCTTAACGATTTCTCTAAAGATCTGGAGCAGCACACGCTACTCCCGTTGGATCCAGTCCAACAAAATCCTGCGGCTAACGCAGCAGCCAAACAACACTGTTTTTCTTCCTCACGAACCAACCCCAAGCTGCTACGGCTGGCCAGACGGAAGAAAGTGCGGCGCTCGTCGACCTGTGCTGTTCCTCAGCTCGAGGAATGGCTAGATCTCTAGGAGTGGCCGCGGCCCCCGCCACCCGACTGCAAGCTCGCCGCCCGCCTATTTGCCTGGCAGTCGAAGCCCTCCGCCCAACTCGTGACTGTCAGACAAAATCACCCCCAAAATCGACTCCATGAGTCAAAAGGAAGGAGAGGAAGATTCAGTCAGTTGGAGGTGGCGCAAATAGTTGAATCATGGCAGTGGTTGCTTGATAGAGAACGGAGCCAGTTCTCTAGAAGGAGCGACCCGACGGGAGTAGATGGAGATTTCTACAGGGATAAAGAGGGGATACGGAATCGGTTGGAGTATGTTTTTGCCTCGTATTCTTCAAACAAGAGGTTAGAGAAGCGGATAGAGCATCGGTTGGAGAGGCTCTTAAAGCCACTAAGGCGACAGACAGGAGAGACTGAGTTTACGTTGTGATTAGCTCAGCATCACATCATCATGATTTCTAATTACCTTTTCGCTTTGGTCAAGCAAATGACCGCCCCGCTGATCGAGGCGTAGACAGGCCCAGGGCACCAGGCGTGTAGGTTTCTGTTGCTGCAGCCTGTAGGCCGAGTTAACCCTCGGAGTAGTAAAGCTAGGGTGAACATGGCTATCCACAGGCAAGACAAGTGAATTCAGGATTTGTGTTCTTGTTCTCCTTCAAGACACCATTTTGTTCCTTCAAAGTCCAAGATTTGTGTTCCTCCAAATCCAAAGTTGTGGCAGAACTTCATGCCTAGTCTACCCAGGCAGGCAGCAAGCATACTCATCCTTTTCCAGTGGCTGTGGCTCTGTAGAAGTACCTATACTAGTCCCTGTATAGGTGCAGGTATAGCTTGTTGCACCGGGCACGGGGAGAGCACCGGCTTTGTGCCGATAGGGCTGCAGTCCTCCTGTCGTTCTTGACCTCCAACGGTTTAGTGGTTTCTCTCCTCATGCAGGCATGCATGAACATGAGCCAGGGAGCCACACAGCAGCTAGCTAGGGTTGCTGGGGGCCAGAATACACGAGCGAGCCGCTCAAAGCACATGTACTCTCTCTCCGTCTTATATGTCTTAAAATATAAGTATTTTTAATTTAGTCAAAAGTCAATTTTTTTTAATTTTAACTAATAATATTTATAAAATTAAAGAAAACTTAATATTAAAAGTTATATAATATAAAAATTGATTTTATAATAAATTTAGTAATATAATTTATATACAATAAAATTTTGTAAATTCTTTATTATTAATGATCAAAGTTAAAAAAAATTAATTTTAATCAAAACTAAAAAATATTTATATTTTAAGACAAAAAAATACTTTCGCAGCCACAGAAAAATGAGAGTCACGACGGTGGATTCCGTGTCCACAGAACCAAACGAGGACAAAGAGAGGAACCGCCGCACGGACACGATGCGGCCAGGAGCAAATCGTGCTGTCGCGCGCGGATGCGCCGGAGCCCGACCCCGGCAGCGTGCGGCACAGTGAAGCCCGTGCGCGCGTTTGCTTCCACTCGCACGGCCACGGCCACCAGCGGACAAGTTAATTCCATCTCTCTTTCTCTCTCATTTTCCAGTGTCGTTGAGGAGCGTAGGGTGCCGCGTACTTGAAGCCTTTTTCTCTCTGGGCTCTACACTACTCAAGCTGCTTGCTTTTTTAATTAAGGCAGATTTTAAAATATAATTATATGATCATGGATCATCTATTTGTGGTAATCTCAAGATTTAAATTATTTTTAATCTCAGTAGTAATTATACTCTCTCTGTCTCAAATTATAAGTCATTCTGAAGTCTAAGTTTTTCTCAAATTTTTACTTCCCTCAACTATTTTTTTCTCTTCTTAATATATCTTCACTCTATCTCTCTGTTGCTTTTCAAAACATCTCACTTTTTTTACTTTTTTTAATTCTCGTAGTCAGCCTCCAAAACCACTTACAAAACGAGACTAAAGAAGTATTGTTCATTACTATACTATTCAATTTAGAAAATAATTAAGTAATTTTTCATAGGTAACAATAATTAGTGACACATAGATAGCTATAAACGGATATTAATTTATTTCTTTACAAAGTCTAGCTAAATCAATGGCGCATCTTACTCCATTTTAGAGGTGAATCAACAATGGTCAATCTTAAAATGGCTCTTGTATAAATGCCCGGACGGCGTCCTCCCACCCCGTCCCCATCCGCCATCACCTACAACACAGAACAGCTCCTCGAAGGCGAACGTCATGCTGCAGGCGGTGCGGTACCTGCTGGGCAGCCCCGGCGCGAGCGGCTTCGGCTCCAAGTCCACCGCGGAGGACGTCACCCCGAACCTCGGCGCCGGCGTCACCGCCATCATCACCGGCGCCACGTCCGGGATCGGGGCCGAGACGGCGCGGGTGCTGGCCAAGCGCGGGGCCAGGGTCGTCATCCCGGCGCGGAGCGTCAAGGCCGCCGAGGACATGCGGGAGCGTATCCGGGCCGAGTGCCCGGGCGCCGATGTCCTCGTGATGCCGCTCGACCTCAGCTCGCTCGCCTCCGTCCGCGCCTTCGCCCAGCGATTCCTCGACCTCGGACTGCCGCTCCACCTTCTCATGTATGCCATCTCTGATTGATTGGTTCATTGATCCTCCTCGATCAAGTCGGTCGATCGATCGCTCCCTCTCATGGTGATGGATGCAGAAACAATGCCGGCAAGTTCTCCCACGGGCAGCTCGCGCTCTCGGAGGACGGCGTCGAGATGACCTTCGCCACCAACTATCTTGGTACGTACTCCTGTATAAGTGAACATGCCTCCGGGCGGCGAGCGATCACCACCGATAACAATCAAGCTTGTTATGTTTGAAAAAATTGACGATCGCTCCTCCTGTCTTGCACTCTTGCAGGACATTTCCTGCTGACGAAGCTGCTGATCGGGCGCATGGCGGAGACTGCCGCTGCCTCGGGCGTGCAGGGCCGCATCGTGAACGTGTCGTCCAGCGTCCACGGCTGGTTCGCCGGCGACTGGGCAGAGTACCTCCTCCTCGTCACACGGCGCAAGATGTGAGCCACTTGTCCTTTGCCTTTTGCTCTCGAGGTAGGAGTGGCTCTCGGCCGGGTCAAATTAAAAGTTATAATTCACGCGGCTTCATTTTCTTCTGCTGCTGCCAAAAAAAAAAAAACAAAACAAAACAGTCCTTACGACGCGACGCAGGCGTACGCGTTGTCGAAGCTCGCCAACGTGCTGCACACGAGAGAGCTCGCCGCGCGGCTCCAGGTTCTTCAGTTTCCTCCTCGTCAACAGCTTCTTCTCAGTGCAGCAGCAGTACCCAATCCCATGCGACTTGGAACTGATTGTGGCTTTCCTTTTCGGGCGTGTGGGTCTGGTTTGATCAGGAAATGGGCGCCAACGTGACGGCCAACTGCGTCCACCCCGGCATCGTCAGGACACGACTCAACCGCGACCGCGACGGCCTCATCACCGGTATGTTGACTGCTTCACTGTGGCCCATGCTTCCATGCATGCAGATCTGAACAAATTTTGTCTCTGCAGATCTGGTGTTCTTGCTGCTGTCCAAGCTGCTGAAAACCATCCCTCAGGTGATTAGTTAACACGCCAGTCCAGCCTACCAAATCTGACGATTGTTTATGCCCTGCTCCATGTGCTGGCTCCATTCCGTGCCCTGTTGCATCCCTGCTCGCTCTCTCAGCCGCGTCGCCGGTCTATTGCTAACCCTTCCGTCGGTTGGTTCGTTGGCAGGCTGCTGCGACCACGTGCTACGTCGCGGCCCACCCGAGGGTGGACGGCGTCACCGGCCGCTACTTCGCCGACTGCAACGAGGCGCTGCCGTCGCCGGCGGCCACCAGCACCCACGAGGCCGCGCGCCTCTGGCAGGTCTCCGAGGCCATGATCGACGGCAGGACGTACGCAGTTCTGGACGTCCTAGCCCGGGGAGGAGGGACATCTGATCAGACGATCGAATCTGCAGCTGACTAATTACCCAACAATCCGTATATGTATAGGAGTATATTCGTACTAGCAATATACTAGTATTAGCAGTATAAAAAGGTTACAGAGTCATTTTTCTGTAGTTGTGTGTGTTCGAACCAGTGTATACCATCTCCGTTGACTGAATTTGTCCTGGATCCAGCACCACTCGCTCCTTTAGTTGGTGAGATACGCGCGCATGCATGAACTCCTGTTCGTACATCCATGATCCATTTGCTTGTTTATCTGTTGGTGTCAGGAAAGGTGACTTGCCACACGCACGCTTCGCCTGCTCTGCTTGTTTGTTGCGTGCAAGTACAAGAACCAGTCGCTGTGGACGATGAACGGCTGCTCTGCTGAATGGTATTGTTCGATTATTAATGGTCAAATTTGAAGAAAATTGATTTTGATTAAAATTAAAAATATTTATATTTTAAAATAGAAGGAGAAGATCTACGAAGAACAGGCCAGGCATGGCCACGAGCGCCTGCCTGCTCGGAGCGTGGACGTCGGAGGAAGCTTGTTCTGGTGGTGTCGTCTGATGCACACGACGATCAGAATGATTGCTTCCGCTCGTGGGATTCGCACTAGATGCTCAAGCCCACGGATGGCCCTTCAGTGGAAAAGCTGCATACCCAACTTAACAACCACCTTTGACGTCCGAACAGTGCCATGAACTTCCATTTTGACTAATCTCCGATGGTGACCTGTCCCTTGTAAGTGCTACTAGATGATTGCCTAATAAAAATTAGGCTGCATGCTTTACGCAGAGGTCGAAAACATGTTATGTTTCTTTTATCTAAAAAAGTAAAGTAATAATAGTCTAGACAGACCGATAGTCACGTGTCCAGACAAAATAAATCTAGACTGCATGTCACCAAACAAAACAGCCCAAGTTGATGGATCTATTGGGCCAGCTGATGGATCTAAATTAGCTTCCTTAATATGCCCATCGTCTAGAACAGGAACGTCTCTGTGGTCCTAAGTACTGCAATCTTGCCTTATTGAGTTTGCTAACCAAGAATTCTCCCTGTCATGTAAAGTGACGACCTGTTCAGAATGGATGAACACCCCTGCAATGGCGCATGTCCATCCGCCCCTGCAATGGCGCATGTCCTTGTTGTGCATGGCGTTTCTCGTTACGATTTGAGGTGTCACGAGCCGTGCAGGGTGCAGCAGCCATCCAGACCTCTGGCCTAGAGTTTTTCCAACGTAGCCACCTCAAGTGTAAAGAAGGACATCCATCCATCGGAGCAGCCATGGGCGTCGGGCATGGAAAGCAGCACGAGCATGTTGGATCGACCTGTCGAGATCACGTATCTCGAGTAACTAACAGTCTGTACTCAAACACGTAAGGCTCTGACTTAGAGGTCGAGCGACCGCGGGATCCGATCTCTCAGGCGGCGATCTACGACAACCAAGCTTTAATCACGCTAAGACACACGGGGACCCCGACCGAAAGCCGATCTCCGAGGAGCGATCCTTGAGGAGTAGATATTACACATTTACTCTATTGGTCAACTACCATCCGTTCTGACGGGACAAAACGAGATTCACCACGGCGACACTTCAGCAGAAAGCTGCAACGAGTGCTGAACAAAACACGACAACACTGTAGCCGGCATAGCAGTGCCGGAAAAGCGCCACAGTGCCCGTCGCTGCGCACGACGCGACGAGTCACAACCACACCTAGACGAAGCGAAGTAACAGCGACAACAACGGAAGAGGTCACCTATCGGCAAGACAACAGAATCGCGTAGGACCCACTTCTTATAACCCTGAGCCCTCTCTATATAAAGAGGACCCGAGGAGCGGTAAACCCGGTCACAACAGAACAGAACAAGACAACCCAAAATAGTCACAAACACACGAGAGATAAATTCACGAGCTCCATTAAAGCCTAAGGTCCTTGCATCCTTTTCAGCAAACACCCTCACTCGCCCACGTTCCGAATCCTCTCGCGAAGAGAAAATCCTGCTTTTGACATTATCATCGAGATAATTTGTTCTTTAAATAGAGTATTACACTGCTCGAAAGTGATTCGAACCAGATGACACATCTCTTTTTTGCGATCGTATATTTACTGTGCCGATAGTCAGAACGCCGACACGACCTGTGATGGACAGAGTGGATGCGATGCCATCTCGGGGCGTTATTCGGGGAGAAAAAAAAAAGACAGCACCATCTGCAGTTGTGAAAACCGAGTCTATGACAGAGTGGCTACTGCTGCAGCATCTCTGAAAAATTTGAGTGCCTGGCTTCGCACTTCTTACGCACGGCCTTGTCCCTGAAACCACATCAACGTCCTATGGCCATGAGTGACGAGCTTCCCGTACTACCATCCACAGGCCTGGTCCCTGGAGGTAGGAAACCCGTTAGAACTAACGGCACCAAACTATGGACAGCGGCCAGCACAAAGGGCCCCACGGCCACCTGAATCATGTCCACCGCCAAAGCAATAGCGTCTCCCAGCACACAGAAATGGAAGCATCAATATGCACAGTTCATCATAAAGGCACGCTATGAATGTAAACAAATGAAATGAATCCAATATGTGGATCCCCCAAACATAATTTTCCTACCCGACAGTTAATTCTACCTCCCCGCTCGCCTGTTACCTTCAAATCAGGGCAAGGGGAATTCAGCAAAACTATTTCCATCTTCTATATATTTATGAAGGACCCCCAAAAGGAGCCAAAACAAAAAAGAAAAAATCGCTGCCTGAACCCCCACACTAATTGCAAAAGTTTGTGAATGATCCATCTTCCCCGGGCCTCCCACAACGTGTCGATGCTGTCGAGATCTTGCAGGACCACTAGACTAAATGCAACTTCATGGTCCACGAGAACTAGCACCACGTGACTTCTGTACTGTAATCATAATCTGGACGAACATCGACTTCAGCCAACCTAACTTTTGAGGCCAAGATTTTTGCAATGGACGTGTGAGCTGCCGTTCCTAAAACATCCACTGATCAAACCATGGTTGAAAAAGATGCATATCTTGTACCATATCACACTTGCACAGGCAAACCATAGTTCTGGAACGACCTGACGTGGCCATCCCAACCTGCAGCAACTATGACCTGACCCCAAGCATGTGTTGTGGCACTCTGGCAAGATGCCTTCAAGAACTTGTATTCAGATTTGCGCAAGGTAGATGATGGTGTCACAGAATTGGATGCCAGTTGCTCTTCTGGCCATGTTGCTGACCCCCTTGGTGCAGACTCTGCAAAGAATGCATTGCTAAGAGTGAAGTTGCCAGACGGCAGTTTATACAAGTTGTCATCTTCAGCATGGCAGTATGATGCAGTGTCTTGCAAATTGAGAAGGCCATCAGAGGCTTCTTGCCGCGAAGAAGGGATGCTGCAGGCCAGAGAAATAGAACTCTTCGTGGGTGCGGCATTCCATGGAATTGCAACAGAAATGTCACTGCAAAAGAAACGCTCGTATGACCATACTGTCTTCGCACGGCTTTTGACTGGGGCAATTTGGTTTGCATAATTCCACAGATAGATACTGGAGTCATCACTGGCAGCAAGAATGTGATCTCCATCTGGAGTGAATGATGCAGCAAATTGACTTGAACTCCGCAATCCTGAAAACAGAAAAAAAAAAAAAGGGGGGCATGTTAAAGGGGTCAAGAATACAATACTACAAAAGAGTAATGTCAGATGAGGGGTTAGTACCTTTGTAGTTGGAAACTACATGAGCACCATCAAGAATGCGAATTTGTGAGTCACCGGATGTGACCATCAGTTTCATTGGATCAGATGGGCAATACTGTTCATGCAAACAAAGAAGAAGGCTACATAAGATTCAGCTATGCTCATATAAAAAATATTTAGAATATTCAGGATAAGAAAATATGGTGCCAAGGTTAACAGCTCTGTACCTGGAAACCAATTATTCTTTTAAGTGGAGATTTCTTTCTGCCACACAGAGGGACTTGAGATTCCAACTCTAGTTGATTTTCTGTCAATAACAAAAAGGACTTGAGATTCCACATATGATTTGATAAACTACTTCAGCATAGGAAAAGGGGGGAAACCATACTCCAGGTCTCAAAACATGTCTACTATTTGTTCATGATAGTGCCAATATTAAATACCCTAATAAGTGACACATTAAATGTATGGTAACAAACAGGAAAGATAAATGTAAGCTCATACGTTTCCTTTATCTAAAAAATGTAAGCTCATACATGTAATTTAGGATCTATTAGCAGAACAAGAATTTGTTTGTTATGGCATCAAGGAATTTCATAGATTCCAGCCTCATATTTTATCCAGCAACACTTGATTGTATACACTGTATGCTTACACAGGAATATTCTACATATATTTAATGATTAATGATTACCTGATGCATCATAGTAGCAGCAATTTCCTGTGATAGTCCCCACCACTGCGACCTGAGTTACGTCAGAAAAATACAAAATTTTAAATTTCAAGCATATCAACAAATAAGCATATCATAAAAATGTGTCACTACCTTTCCATCAGGGCGGTAACAAACAGCAGTGATTATCTCTTTGCTATCAGCCCAGTCCACAACTTGGCACCTCGAAATATCCCAAATACGAACCATTCCATCAATACAACCACTGATGAAGTAGTTGTCATTGGTAGGTTTGAACTGAACACATGTCACTGAAGAATAGAAATAGCCAAAATACCAACATCAGACGCCTTGTGCCAAGGATTGAAACCTATCAGTTAACAGGGAGATGCTTACCATAGTTTTTATGAGTGAAAACCTTGAGACAACTGTTGCAGCCAACCTTCCACAATCGAGCAGTTTTGTCCATGGATGCAGAAAGTAATTCCTGCACAGAACACAGAACAAGTTAGATGATAAAACAGTCGTATGTAGATCAAAACACACTGTTTAATGTTTAACTTCAACTCGCCCTATTTTTTGACCATGAAAGATCCAAGATGACATCATCATGGCCATGGAATTCATGAACAGGGTCCTCAGATAAGGCAAAGGTCCGGTGAGGAATGACTACACATGCTGGATCTGCAGCCCCCTTTAAACTCTTGTTATGCTTGCCCTTACCCCCGTCACAGGAATTAACGGGAGCCAATTCAGAGTTTTCATTGACTGTGAAGAACACACACGAAGGATCATCCTCAACGAAATCATGTTCATCAGGCTTCTCCCCTTCCATCACCCACCACACACGGACAACCCCATCCTCACCTCCGGTGGCCAAATACTTCCCGTCAGAGCTAAATTTCATTGTCACAATTGCGCCTTCGTGTGCCTTGATGACTTGGCCCCTGTACACTGCAGACAATTCTTTTGACCGTTTCTTGTATGGTTTAACCTTGACCCTATCAACTCTTCCAGAGCAACTCTGGCAGGAACTGGAGGGTGTTGATTTCATCTCGTCGTCTTCCTCCGCATTGACCACACAAGCCCCAATGCCCAGCCATCGCAACCATCCAAGCGTCCTCCTCCTCATCCTCCTCGTTGTCAAGGCCTTCTCTGGAGTGGAGGGTTCCTCTGAATCTTCCACCCGCCGCATCATCTGACGGATGAACGGCGATGAGCCAAAGGTCCGCTCGAATTCTGCTGCAGTTACGGTCCGGTTTGACCGTCTGTCCTTAAGGCTCCGGAAGCTCCCGTCCTTACCCATCTCGTCTACCACAAACACTGTGCCATCGTCCAGGTTCTTGAAGACGCACTCCAGCTCCTCCTCCTCCGTGGCAGCTCCGCCTTCACCAGAGACTGTCGGCTCGCCTCCCCTACACGCCAAACTGGGGACGGCTGAGAACACCTCGGCACTTGGGCTGGTCGGTAGGATTTCCTCGGCAGCACCAGGCCTAGGGCACGGCTCCTCCTCGTCGGGCGGCGCGCCGTAGTTGCTCGGATTCAAGAGGCCCAAGGACTTGACGAACCTCTGGCGGCGCTCATGGACGCTGGACGGGTCCTTGACCCAGACGTCGAGCAGCGGCTCGCCCAAGAGCCACCCGTCGTCGCGGCGACCGGAACTCGCCGGCGAGGAAACGGACGCCGGCGACATGACCTCCCTCGAATCAAAGAACTCATCTTGGTCCTCCTCCTGCGCAGCCAGGAAGCGCGTCCGCGCCATGGACGAGAACGTGTCCGCAAAGAAGCGGACGGAATCACCGCGCCTGTCTCCGGGAACCCAAGAACTCCGGACCGCGCCCCGGCTGCATCAAGCAAGCAGCTTTCTCCGGCGACGGCAAGGGCGAGCGGAGGGGGCGCCGGATCTCGAGGTTCTTGGATCTCGGGAGCGTCGCGCGTGGCGTGCCTCCCAGGCTGGCTCTTCTCTGCGTGCGTGCGTGCGTGCGTGTCTCTCTCTCTCTCCGCTTGGGGACGGATGGATGGACGATGTACCAGTTGGGTTCGGGGGATCTCGACTCTCGAAGTAGGGAACCAACCAACAAAAACCAAAAGCTAATGAGTGGAATCGAGTAGGAGGAATAAAAAAGCAGAGGAGGAAGACGGTGGCGATCTGAGGGATCGGTCGGGAGCGCCTCGGCCTCGGCAGTGACGGAGGGATCGGAGGAAGCAGCAGGCAGGAGGGAAGCGACGAACGAGACGACGGCCAAAATTGCCCGCTCTCCCATTTCATTCCAAGCAGGGAAGGCATGTCCATTTTACAATTATATTTCCCACATGCCTAACCTTTTATTGCAACATGGCCTATATCATTCGTTCCTCATCACTCATCCATTCATTTGTACACATAGCAGTGTACTACTGATGATCCAACTGCACGCAGCCAAAAACTAAGAGTAATAAATGCTATTTGAACGTGGTTCGATTGACTCTGAATTCTAAATTATGTTAGCGATGCATGACATGTCTGAGAATATTAGTATTTGCATTCCAATTTTTGCGGCTGTTATAAGTTTCAGTCATCAGGAAACTCAGATAGAGAAATGGCGACGGCGGAGTCAGCGGGGAGAGCTTGGGTTTGCTCAGCCGCCGCCGCGGCGCTCGCGCTCGTCTCGTGCAATCGTGCCTGTGGAAGGGTCGACGACGGGGACCCCAGTGCTGTCGATGGATCACCATCTATCAATCCAGCAACAGCGAAAGCGTTAGCGCGCCCTTTCGTTCATCTCTCTCGTCCCATCCATCCACATCCACTAGATCACCGGTTCACCACCTAGCAGCAAACGCTTCACGCACTGCCGGCCGGCCGGCCGTATTCCCACGACTCGAGAGGTGGGGTAGCAGCGCGCAGATGAACATGAAAGAACATCCTACGCATCTTCACAAGATCGATCTCCTTTGCTTTGATGAACAAGAAGATGCTGGCGAAAACCGGTAGCAGCGGGCGGGCAGAAAAGACGACGGCGTAGGGGTCAGCTGATGACACTGTTAAATCCTAGCAACACAAAAAACTTTGGCTTGATTCGGCTACACCGCGAGATATCTTTGGCTTTATCATCACATCGATCGTCACTGACGCTGCTTTTAAGCACTGCATCTAAGGATGCAAATGGGTATCTTGTGGGTCATCTCTCTATTATAATTAGGTGATCAATTTTATATAGATGAGATAAAATCTTAGTTTATTTAGAAAATTTTTTGGTCGTAGTTCAACCCACAAATTTAAAAACCTTCATCTCTAACTGCATCTGCATTCCACTAATTGTCCGTTCCTCTTCCTACCACGCGCGCAAATCCATGTTGCCGTGCCAATCCCGAGCACTGCAAGAATTAACAGTCGCGCTTTGCTTAGACGTTTTCAGAATCTTAAAATATCTATACTCCACCGCTTAAACAGAATAATGCATGATAAAGCAAACAAAAAATTACCAAGGATGTTAGTAATTCCTAGCTCAGCGGCGTCATCCACAAACAGCTCTTGCATGATGATTCAGTAATTATCAGCACTAGTGTACTATAGTCAGTACTTTGCTCCCCTGAATGGCAAAATCTAATGCAGTTAACTGGACGGTGCTGCTCGATCACTTTCCCTTCGCGAACACACATCTCTTCAGATTACCGTGCTTTAATATTCAAGTAAGCTAGGACGATGAATCACATGGTGCTAGGTGCTAATCAGCTAGCGATGCCTTACACTCTAATCAAAGGAGCACCGCACTAATTATGGAGTGAGATAAAACAAAGCGGGGTGATGTAACGTGGCACCTTCCTCGTTCTATCGGTGGTACCAATATATAAATTGATCGGTACTACTGTAGTAACAAGAAAGAAAAGCCGGAATACAAGGACAGAGCTTTGGCTCTCGATTTAGGGTATGTTTTGTTGAGCTGCGAGCTGTAAAAAAGCACTGTGAAAAAGTTAAAAGTCGTTTGTTTAAAAGTAGCTGTGAGATTGTGAAATTATAAGATAATATATGTATATATAATAATTATAATTATAGTTATATTACATAATTATAATTATATTATATAATTATAATAATATAATATAATTATATGTAATATAATTATGTAAAATATATAATTTTAATAAAAATAGAATTATAATTATGTAATATATATATAATTATAATGAAAGTATAATTATATGTAATTATGCAATATAAAATTATATATAATTATAATTATGTACTATATTAATTATAATATAATATAACAGTAATATAATTATAATTATATTACATAATTGTAATTATATATTATATAACTGTACCTATAGTAATATATAATTATAATTATAATTATGTAATATAAAATTATATATAATTATAATTATGTATTATATAATTACATATAATTATAATTGTATTATATAATTATAATTATGTAATATAATTTAAAGATATATAAACTGACGCCCACGGCCGGTAAGTCCACAGAACTGCTTTTGTTTTTAACTAAAAGAAAGCTAGTTTCTAAAAAAAAAATTTTATAAAAATTCACCTATTTAATTAAGCTGAAAAAGTCAAAAGCCAAAAACAGCTAAGAGACCCTTAATCAAGCAGACTGCATTAGCCACTAGGGCTAGCTAGCAGCTACTCCGTTGCTGCCTTAGCTTGACACGTGTGCCTTTCAGTCCCTCCCGTAAAGGTCCCAGGGCAGCGAGAGAGCTATCGACCATGCGCGCATGTGACCAGCTCTGCTAATCACATGCGCAACAGCTAATGGTTATATATAATTAAACCTCGACAAAGGAAAAAAATATTATAATTATATATCATGCTCGCATGGCTAGCTAGCTTGTATACTGTTCACTAGATTCTAGATGCTCCACTCAACCACATCAATCATCATCCATGGCTTGTACTCCTGGAGCCTGACGTTCATTTGAACACTTGTTTTTTTTTTTTAATAAAACTGATGGTCGATGATCATACGAAGGAGCTAAGGCCTACTAATTCGGCCCGCCACAATATCCAGCCCAGAAATTACTTCTCCCATCCGACCATCCAGCCCATAAACAAAACATCGCTCCCTGCGCCCACGGGCCTGTTGACAAGCCCACCCATGCCGTCTCCCTCACATTCACACCTCGCTTCCTTCCGCACAGTTTGGATTAATTTTATACATGACATTACAATTTTATAAAATTTAAAATATAATATTAAATCTATATATTATTTATTTATAAGTCTTATCTATTATTAACATATTAATAATATATTTTAAAAATTTGTAAACCCCAATTTTTTCTGCTCCTTTCCTTTCCTTGCGTCCTCTCCCCACGGCCGCTCTCTCGCTCGCTCGCTCTCTGCTTCCCTCGGTTCCACACTTCCACGGGAGCTAGGGTTCTACAACCATCACCTCCCGCACCCGAATCCGGCATTCGCCATCTCAGCAGGTTACTCTCCGCATCCCTCAGATACTCCCCTGCTCATTCGTAGGATTCCCTTGATCGATTTGGTGGGGATTTTCGATTTCACAGCGTCTCCGCGGTCCAAGGGGACAGCGTCTCCGCGACTTGCAAGGGAGGAGGAGAATCAGAGAAGATGAGGCCGGTGTTCTGCGGTAACCTCGACCTCGACACGCGCCAGTATGACCTGGAGCGCCTCTTCTCCAAGTACGGCCCCATCAGCCGCATCGACATGAAGCCTGGTATCGACTCCCCGACCATTCTCTCTCTTTTTCCCTTTCTCACTGTGCTTACACTCAGTGTTGGACGAAAGTTCCACTTCTTTCGTCCTTCCTTGAAATAAATCCTGTTAGGCAGTTTTTAGACTTACAAGCACTTGATTCGCCAGCACTAAAAACATCGTCTATGCTTGAGTTTTTGAGTAAGCTGTCAAATCATTGTAGCATACATTCTGAATTTTTATCTATCCCTTGTGCGTAGCTGCATACTAGACGCTACGAATGGCATGGCATCAGAGGGACAGGAAACTCCTTGCTCACTTTTCTGTATTGATGAGATGTATCCATTGTAGGCTATGCTTTTATCTACTTTGAAGATGAACGAGATGCAGAAGATGCCATAAGGCGGCTCGACAATGTGTCTTTCGGTTATAGCAGGCGCAGGCTCTCTGTAGAATGGTCAAAGGTAAATCCTTCTCTCTTTACCTATAGGGAGAGGTATTTTTGTCATGGCTATTAACCATACAAGCAACCTTAGTGTATTTTGCTAATCACCATCATTTATATGTGCTGTTCATTCAGCAAGTTGAGCCGGTATCAAGGAGCCGTGATAGGCCTACTGGGGATGTGAAGCCGACAAGAACTCTCTTTGTCATAAACTTTGATCCTTTCCGTACAAAAATTCAAGATATCGAGAGACATTTTGAACCTTATGGCAAGATTATCAACATTCGTATTCGGAGGAACTTTGCATTTGTACGGTACGAGACAATAGAGGAAGCTAGTGCTGCTGTCAAGAAAACCGACAAGAGGTATGTTTCCTTATTCTTCCATTTGTGGCTATATGGTTACTATGTACTAGTTTGTTGTTGATTGCTCCCAGTTCCAGGCCTACCTTCTAGAAGGTTTGAACATAGATCACTTCTTCTATTGTGTTGATTCAACCCCTTATCTTCATATCAGGATGACACGTTTTTATCGATAAAATCATATTACATTACATTGTTACATCTGAATGGCTTCCTATGTCTTTTTTAATGGACCTTATTTCTTCAAAAGTTAGACTAGGGACAACAGCAAAGTAAGAATATGTTGCATCTGCATATGACATCGGGAATCCTCTTCTTTCTTTAGCTTCTTCAAGTTCTGCCTCAGAAACTTGTTTGGAATATGGATATTAGGCTTGTTTGGAATATGGACATTAGGCATTCCTTATCCACCTGAACTGATACCTCTTCTTGTTTTATGTTTTCATTTTGCTCTAATAGCCTTTATATTTATCCGAACAATCATTTGATGTGTATTTTTCCTTGCAATGAGTCAGCTTTTAGCCTCTGAAATTTCAAAAAGTTTGAAGTTCATGTTGTTTCTTACTATGTTGGATCCTGCAATAATAATTTAACAGATAAAATGGTCATTTTATTCAGGTAATTGATTTTGTATCTATAGTTGTGATTACTTCCTTGGCCTTGACATAGCTGTATGTAATTGAGTGTTTCATGAATTGCCGACAGCAGAGTTTAATCTCAGTCAGTCATCTTTCATTTTATACTAAAATTTTCCTGATTGGGTGCTATCTGTTCGTTTTCTGTGCAGCACGATATTGGACAGGGTATTGACTGTTGAGTATGCCTTCCGGGATGATGATAATGAAAGAGATGACAGATACGGAGGTGCAAATGACAGACATCGCGGTAGCCCATACATGCGCTCACCTAGCCCAAGGTACCGAAGAAACTACAGCCCTGATTATGATCGACGTGGATGGAAACCTGGGTATGGTCGGAGAAGCCCTGTTTATGATCGTTATGACAGGGACAGAAGCCCTGGTTTTGATCGTTATGAAAGGGGCAGAAGCCCTGTTTATGATCGTTACACCCGGGGCAGAAGCCCTGGTTATGGCCGTTATGAAAGGAGAAGAAGCCCTGGTTATGATCAGTACTAGGTAAGAGTTTGTTACGTTCAAAGTTGAAAGTAAAATTTCTGTCTGAGATGTTGAAGAAACTGTATTTTCTATGTAATGCTTAGGCCCTGTTTGGATACAAATATTTTTGGAGTTTTTGAAAACTTCACTCATAACCTCTTTTTAAACCATGGTTTTGCTTGACAATGGCTTCTAAAACTTGATACTTAGGTATTAAAAAACAATAGCACCCAAACAGGGCCTAGCCTTTGTTAGAATGATGTGTTTTATTCTTTATTTCATTATATTGCTTTGGATTATTATTTTTTTGCTGTTAATACAAGTGTCATTTTTGAAATCTTTTTGTAGTTACTTGATCCTGAAGAATTCAGAATGAAGTCAGTCCGTGGAAGAAGTATCTCGCAACCTGATTTTGCTGTGCCTTTGAGCTTTCATGGAGTCCTCCCAAGAAGTGTCTGGCAACCTGATTTGGCTGTACCTCCGAGCTGTGATGGTCTCATAGAGTCCTCCCAAGCGATCAGTAGTGTATCTTGACGTAATTCTTACATGGATGAATGCTTGGCATCGCCACATTCCAATTCTTATCAGGCATATGAAGTGAATTGTGAACTGATTTCAGTGGTGATTGTGTTCGCGGTTGGTTATCAGAAATTTCTTCGCTTGAATGTGGAATCCCAATGTTATATTTGCTGTGCAGAGGTACCCAGCAGCAGCATCGACAAAACTGGTCGGCTTTTATGTGTGAAACTGTTCTGGTATAGTTTCGATGGTAGGCCATTTTTTTATTTATAAAAATTAAGAAATTGAAAATGGAAAGAAAAAAAATAGAAATTTAAAAGTCGAATTAGGGGCAAGCCGTTGAGAATGGTGGATTTTAAAACTTGAAAGTTCAAAACCAATGAAATGATCAAATTTTGTTTAAAATTTCATTTTGAATTTGAAAGTTCAAAGGGTAACCCTTGGAGCATCACTTGAGATCCATAACAGGGTGACTGAACTGAGTGCCCTCTAAATACGATCAGGAAACCATAAGTCTTTTCATGGTCCGACTTTGCTCCTTGGTTAGATAATCCGTCTATATTATCACCACAAAACATGGCATCAAGTCTGTGCGCTGCAGATATCTTTTTACCAGCAATCAAAATTTGCTGCTGATGGTCAGAATCACTTCATATACTCGCACATGCACTTCGCTGATTACCGGCCTGATCCTACTGGACATATTACTGTGTGTTGTAACGTATTCCAACTTCCAAGTGGAGCTATGCGAGATTTTGTTGACACAGGGAAGGGGAAGGCAGGATGGATGATACTGTCAGATCGCGAATATGAAAGTTTTTTATTTTTTGGGTCGCTGGGTCGACTTAAATTTTTTTTAAAATGAACTAATTTTACTTAAGTTGAATAAAATAAACTAAAAGCTTAACACACAATGAGTAATACTCATTAGATACCTACTTTCATCCCTAGAATTGTGGAGGAGAGCCGCGCACACGAAGCAGGGATTGCGTTGCATGTGCCTTCGGACTGTAAATTGATGCACCCTGTCTAATATCATGTTCAATATACATTGAAATTTTGCTTCATCTTGTATCTTGATCAGTTCCATTTTTAGATTTAGTTTGTATCCATCCTCTCCTATGCAATTTAAAACGAGCAAAACCAAAGTTATGAAAAGAAAATTGAAAGAACTGAGAAGGGTCGAATAGAGTGGGGATTGGTCTGCCGCCATGAGCTTACAGCCTAGTAAATTACCCTTTTTTCTTCTTTTTGATGAAAAAGAAAACATGCAGAGTTGCAAAATGAATCATCTCATCATTAGCATTGCCCTACAGTAGTAGTAGTGACGAAGAGCAAATTTTAGATGCTAGAGAGAAAAAATTGGAATGAAATGGAATCCCAAAATCAAAAGAATCACAGGACAACAGATAGAAGAACAGAGAACACAGCCGCGGCAACGACGGATCCGACGCCGGCGACAGCCCTGAGCGCGGCCGAGGCGTGCGAGTCGTCCGCGGACTTGGACCTATCCGGGGGCGCCGCGGACACGGTCCCGGCGGGCAAAGCCCCCGGGGTGGGCGCGAGGGCGGCGCGGTCCTCGGAGCTAGGCTGCACTTTGGTGCCGTCGGCCTTGGGCACGTCGACCCAGAGCTTCTGGCCCTTGAGGCAGTGCTTGGGCTCGCCGCTGATGAAGTAGACGCGGCCGGGCTTGGTGAGGTTGAAGATGGAGTTGCCGTCGTCGAGCTTGAGCAGCGGGGTCGATGACAGGTCGCAGGTGTGGAATGCATCCGGCGACACCTGAAGCACCGAGTCCTGGGTCGGCGGATACAGGAACCCTGCAAAAGTCGTCAGCGATTGATGGATCCATCATCCATGGCTCAACAAATGTACTCCTACAGGCCTACTAGAGTGAGTGGTTGCTGACAGAGTGACAGGGGAGGGAGAAACGTGCTGCTAGGGCTTACAGATGGCGTCGCCGAGCTTGAAGTTGATGGACTTGGCCCACTTCTTGTAGACGTCGGGCTTCGACGCCGGCGGCAAGCCCCAGGAGTCGAGGTCTCCCACCTTGTACATGGCGCACGCGCCGCCGTTCACCAGGAGAAGCAGCACCGCCGCGGCGGCGACCGCCGACGCCAATGCCGCGCGCGCTTGCATCCTGCTCTCTCTGTCTCTCTCTCTGTCTGTCTCGGTCCCTCCCCTCTTCCACCCAGCTCGCTTTTGCTCCAGGCTCTCTGCCCTCTGCTCTCGTTTTTTTTTAAAGCTTTTACTGTTGAATACAGCTGTATTATCTGCTCTTGTTTTGTTTACTCGGAGGAGCGCACTCAAAAATGCAAATTGAGTCACTTTTATAGTATATTTATGTGACTAATTTATAAAATAAGAAAAAAATTTAGTTTATTTTGAAAAGTTTTTGAATCATGGTCAACCGAAGAAATACAAAATGTGCATCCCTAAGCTTAACACAGTGTTACGGGAATGACGGATTCGACTCCGAGGTCAGGTATCGCTCGAGCCATGTGCTTTGGTCGGAATCCCCGCTGTCCAGTGGTGCAGCGTGTCGTTAATTAACGGCTAACTACCTTGGGAGGCGTGGTTGTCGGCTTTGGCTTGGTTCCAGGCCAGATGGGACGCGGACGCACATGGGACAGCGGGACGCCGGGACCATCGGGCTTTCCCTCCTCTCTTGGGCCGTGCACTTCCATGGGCCGTGAGATGGGGATCGAAGGAAAGCTGACGGCCCAGATTGACATTCCCTCCAAAATGTGTGACCTGGGCCGCAAATTGGTTGGACCCTAAGGAAAGCCTTACAGGTCGTCCCCGCCGCCTCGTACCTACCTTCTTCACAAATAAACAGGCATCGAATCTACGCGGCGCGGCCATCTTCCGTGCCCTCACCTTCCTTCTTTCTTGCCTTCCACGCCGCCGCCGCCGCCGCCGCCTTCTCCGCCGTCCGTCCGCCATGGCCGATCCGAGGCTATTCCCGTCAGGATCTGAGTCTGACGAACGCCGGGACGCCTCGGGCCGCCGCCTCTACAATCCGTACCAGGACCTCAACATCCCCTACAAGCAGCTCTACGACCTGCCCACCTCCCCGGAGTTCCTCTTCCAGGAGGAGGCCGTCGCGCAGCGGCGCTCGTGGGGCGAGAACATCACCTACTACACCGGCATCGGGTACCTCTCCGGCGCCGTCGGGGGCGCCGCGCTCGGCCTCCGCGACGCCGTCCGCGGGGCCGAGCCCGGGGAGACCGCCAAGATCCGGGCTAACCGCGTCCTCAACTCCTGCGGTAGCTCCGGACGCCGCGTCGGCAACACGCTCGGGGTCATTGGTTTCATGTACGCTGGGATTGAGAGCGCCATGGTCGCATTCCGCGACCAGGACGACTGGATCAACAGCGTAACCGCGGGGCTCGGCACTGGCGCGCTCTTTCGCGCCGCCAACGGCCCGCGGTCCGCCGTCGTTGCGGGGGCCGTCGGGGGAATCCTCGCCGGTGGAGCTGCGGCATTCAAGCAAGTCGGCAGGAGATACTTGCCCGCCATCTGATGCGTGCGTGCGGTAATTTCTCTGCCGTGATCAAGTGATCCAATCAATTTGTCGCTGAGGATGTTGTTTTCGTCGTTTGTAGTTCTCCTGGTTAAATTAGTGACTTGGGAAGAGGCATGTTCTTCTCCACACTAGATATCTACTGGTCTTATGCTGTGACATGTAAACGTTTTCTGGTCATATCAGAAAAGTTTTGCCCTGATTTGCAATGTAACATCTTCTATAATAGCTCGGAATTAATGTTACACAGTAATAATACCTGCATTTACATTATGCTGGAGGATCCATGACATTGTGACATGTAATGCTCAGTCTGTAGTTATGCTGAAATATCATTATTTTCTGTTTTGACATGTCTCTTATTTTTTCAAAAAAAAAAAAATTCTTGTGCACAGCTCGGTAGTAGCAAGCCGTTACCATTTCTAACTATACTCAACCTGGTTACTGGATCATTCATTGATGGTTTCAGATCCTGTTAGGTTGTGCTTGATTTGTAAGCCGCTTTTGCATAGGAGAGTCAATGTAAAAACCATAATTATTTTGCCAAATACTTCGTAGATGATTTACCTTTGGAAAAAAATTGAATGATTTACCCTTCATTTGCCCTTGTCTGCTGGAAAACTGCAATCATGTTTTTTGGTGCTGCCTAAGGCCTCCTTTGAAATGGAGGAAATTTTACCATTTTCTGTGTGTTTTCATATGAAATTGAACTGATCATTATGAAATTCCTACACGATCCATGTGAAATTCATACATCCCAAAAGAGGCCTAAGTATTTGCTTTTTTCATTTGAACGGCCCGGTAATGTTATCTTGGACCTTCAGTTTTATGGTTCACCAGTTCATATCTTTGATGTTCCTATGAATTCGATGATAGTTTTAGAGCCTTCAGTGTCTCGATGTTGACACCAAGATGGAATGTGTAATGTTGGTACACAGGTACAGTGCTGAAGTGACTCAAATAAGCAGCTCGTTTTCCTGTTGTATTGTTTAATTTCATAATGGAGAAAAGTTCATAGCTTTGTCTTCTTATGGTTCTGAGAATGCTGCTTCCTTAGCATTTCAAGCTGGAAATGCTCAGAAATCGCAATGCGCTGAAATGGTACATTTGCTGCTTTCTGAGCATTTCAAGCTGGATGCCTTGTCACCACTGTTTCCATACTGAAATGTTATATTTTGTGGTGGAGGCGTTCTCACCAATGGCGCTCCATTTCTACTTGTTCTGCCTCATATTAGGCGTATCTTATCTCCAGAGAAAAAGTCCAAAGAGAACAGAACAGAATTTTGACATGAAAGTCTTCAACGATATTAGCACGCCCACAACAATTT
This sequence comes from Zoysia matrella, assembly GCA_001602295.1. Taxonomy (NCBI): domain Eukaryota; kingdom Viridiplantae; phylum Streptophyta; class Magnoliopsida; order Poales; family Poaceae; genus Zoysia; species Zoysia matrella. The sequence goes on along the minus strand of BCLG01001684.1, from coordinate 67,894 downwards.
TATTGTTAACTGAATATAATCTATTAGCCACAATAATGTCAGCAGATGCTGCATACTGTTCATACTTTAGTAATACTAGTTCAATGACCGTGCTCCGCTACCGTAAGACAACTTCACGCCGACTTTGCTACAGGTAACATAAATTGACGCAATATCTTCTCTGCTACGAGTAAGACAATTTGATGCAATAAACACTCTGCTACGGGCAAGACAACTTAATTTCCACTTCACAACAGGCATAAGACAACTTACACAAAACGATGGTCCAAGTCAAAAATTCATGATTACGAAACATAATAGATGAGCTAATAAGTTATACTGAATAACATAACAGACCACATGGCGCGGCAGTTCCTCTCCGCTTTAGTTTCGAAACAAACAATTCCTCTCAATGGTTTTTTCCCCCCTTAAAATGGCCATATTCATTTGAACATTTTTTTTTTGCTCACGCATGATTCTGGGCACATTTTCTCCCCCATAGAAAACACAACTTTACATGTCCTTCCCCTTTCCCAATCCTCCCTTTCCGTCTCTATGGCACGGCAGTGCTCCATCTTCCCACAGGGGCAACTCTAGACTAAGGCAGTCCTTAGCGTCTGGGCTGTACATTTTCTATGGTGGAATTTCAGACAAAATTGTATGCTTAATCATATCAGCTTCATTGGTGAAGCTGTGTTGATTATCTAAAGCTTCTTATGTGCGGAAACTTGATCATGAAGAACTTGTCAAGTGATCAAAGTGAAATATCAGATGCTGTCTGGATATTTCCATTACATGCCCTAAACATAACACTTTTGAAGATTGATCAGGAAAATTAAAGGCTGAAACTATGCATAGGGCAAGATTTGGGGTTATATAACATAAACATAAGTTTTTTTTTACTATTTGCAGGAATAGTTAAAACCAGATGGCCACTCACCTTGACAAAGAAATATTCAATTTTGCTCCCAGTGTAAATATTTATTGCGCCCTTTTTCTAACACTTTGTAAATATATTGTGAAAAAGGCTCACATTAGTCAAAAGCACTCTGAATGAATGACATGAAAACCATGCAGTACTTTGAGAACCGAGCGGCAGCTCGGGTGGCTAGCGCAGCCGGTGTGCGCGCGGCCCGCCCGGGTTCGATTAGTCTCATTTTCCCAGATTTATTTCTGGGATTTCTCGTCTCTACACGGATGTTCCGGATAGAAATATGACGTCTGGGTTTCTGTTGCCATGTGCTTCGTCGTGCTTAATAGAACTTACGTATTAGGGGTGTGCGTGAGTGCGTGCGTGCGTGTGATGTGACTTAATATGTAAGTTCAGATACTACAATACTTTCTGATGATGCGATCTAATATTACCTGTTATCCATACATGATCTAATATTACCTGTTATCCATACATGATACGGTAATGTATGCACCATACAAATCTTGAGATAAGCAAGAGATGCCATGCTTCACCCCCTCCTTAAGAAACAGCACATCAGTAAGATTGATAAGAGATAATTAAAATTGAGCTAAGGAAGCATAATTGCTTGAAAGTGACATCCATCATTGTAAGACGGAGAAGTAGAGAACTCTATCATCAGATAAAATGATTTAACAACAACCTTGCTGAAAAGCATCAATTATGGCTTGAAAAGTTTAGAATAAAAAAGCCTCCAACATTCACTGCTTGATCTTTTATTTGCATAAGGCAGCCATTTTAGCATTGGCAAGAGATCTACTGATGAACACAAAAGAAATCACCACTGATAAAATTCAGATGTATCATTAAAAGGAAGAAGATGCTTGCAGTCAGAATGATCATGCTTCCTATAATATCCCTTGATCCCTTCCGCAAGGGAAATTGAAATGCTTCAAACAATAAACAGAACGAGATGGAAAACAGAAACAACAACATTACTGTGTATGCAACATAGCAACTGGGATTTCAGGGGCTTATCCTAAATCAATTGAGAAAGAGTAAACCACACCGAGAACTCCTAAATCAAGGCAACGGCAAATTCAAACGGCTCATCACCCAAACCCAATCCTCGAAAGCAAAAGCAACCAAGAAATTGAGGCGGGATGGCGGCGACAGTCCAGTTGCGCATGTAGTTGAGGAGGACCTGCGGGTAGAAGCTAAATGGCCAGGCGAAGAAGGCGACCCACTCCAGCACCTGGTACAACACCTGTATCCTCACCGCGTTGCTTTCCGCTCTTTGCTCCTCGGAAGCTCCGCCAGCTCGCCAGTGCCGCATCTCCACGGATCTGCACCCTCGACCACCAAAACCCTAGCTAGCATCAGCCCCTGAAATCCTAGTTGCGGCGCACCGAGCGGGCGGGCGGGCTTCCCCTCACCCGCGTTGCTGTCACACCCGGCCCCCACGCAGGCCGACCCACCCGGCCAGGCGCAATTTCGGCCTCGCGCATCCATGCTGGACGGGCCGCACCACCCGCTGGTCCCACTAGGACAATGGCGAGCGGCGGCGGGGACGATGACCCGTACTGAAAGGGGAGCCGGGGCGGCCTAAGTCTAACAGGGGAAGCTGCGGCTGTGGCGGTGGATCGACGTCGACGAGGCAGGGAGCCGGCACGAGCCACACAGCCGAGCTGCGGACGACGACGAATGGCGGCGGCTGTAGATGGAGGCATGGAGCTGGCAACGCGAACGAAGATCGTGCGCTGGGCCCACCTGTCGGCGCGCCCTCCAGAACCAACGGCCATCGCTCGATGTAAATCCAACGGCTCAAATCGCCTCCTGGCAGGCACACGAACATCACCACACGACGCTTTTATAGTAGGGAAGAAATATATAATAGCTTCATGAATATTCTACTCCGTCCGTTCATGTTTGTTGGGCGTATTAGCAAAATAGTATTTTCCAGGAATGTTAGGCGTATTTACGGTTAGACTCTTCGGCCTATGTGCGTGGCAGCTAGCATTGATGCCCGGTTAATTGCAAGATCCGTCGGGTTAGCTGCTAATCATTTTTTAAAATTAATGAGCTTTGGTTTGGCTGCCTACTTCTGCATGTGACCAGCCTCCGCAGGATCAAATGTGGCACTGTCACGGTTAGTTGCCAGTTTTTTACTTGCTCTTTGCGCCAAAGGCTAATACGCCCAACAAATATAGACGGAGGGAGTATATTTTAATGCTAGATAGGTCAGCCACAAAACAAAAAGCAAGAATTGACAACGCGAAAGCCATATCGATTCACCAAATCCTCTATTCTCAGAAGTACAGCTCCATGCTTTGCTGAACAATATATTTGCTCTGGATATAAGAAATCCAGTGGAAACTAACGGCCTGGTCAAATCGATACTACAGAGACGAAGCTACAAACAAAAACGACCAGGATTTCCGTCCTCGGTCTTAACTTCCATCTTATTCGGCAGGTGGAAACAAATTGCGGTGTTGATGTCATCTTTTTCTGACTTCGTATATGATTCTGTTGACATCTATGGATTGAGTGGCTCATCTTCCCCGGCCATTTCCTGCGCTTCTGCAAAGATGGATAACCCATGGTTACAATGAAGGAAACTGAATACTTATTCTGATCAGAGATAGCGAGGTGAGCCTTAACCGGCACTAGACTGCTGGAATAAGAGAAACGTACTTGTTGATGATTTATGCAGGTCAGAAACAACCATTAGCCGTCTCTGCAGGATTGCTGCCATGAAAAGGAAGATAGAACACATTCCGAACATGATGGTGATTGGGAACGCATTCACCTGCAAAACCAGTGTTCAAAGGCAAAGTGTTACCTCTTTGATGAGTGTATCATTCTTGTCTACTGAATCAAGTGACCAGAAAGTTAGATAAGGACACAGCTGCTGCTTACATTGTAAAGGACCACACAAACAAACAAATTGAGTGGGATGCGGAAGAAATTCATGATCGTGCTTCGTGCCTCCTCAGGAATGTACTGAGATCTCATCTTCATAATTGATGGCCAGAATATGCCAACACATGCCTCGAAGGTGCAGAAGCCAAGAAGCTGAAGACAGCCTCCAAATGAGATGCTACCGCCTTTAACAGATGATGGCGGGACTAGGAACTGTTCCATATTACCAGCAAATAGATGTTAGCAGTTTTATAACAGCAGAGAACAAATAAACAGCAACGACTGAATATCTTACGTTTGTTACAACAGGCAGGACAAGGGTGATAGCTGATATTGAGAAAACTATCTGCATATAACCCTCAACCTTAAGCTTTCGGGCTAATAGGCGTGATGCAATGGAGCTACCCAACATAGATGACAGCATGAATGTAGCAAAGATAAAGCCATGAGGGATGTCTTCATCATTTGCGCTTAGAGCTGGAGTCCAGAGGAAGACAAAAGTGTACATTGAACCCTCAAACAACGACTGTATGGCTCCCAGCAATGCAATCTTTTCATCTGAAAGTTTAGTGCCCAATTTTAGAATGCAAATCTCAGTTCCATAGATATTTGATTCAGATGAATTCTGGTGAGATAGGTTAAGCATACCTGAAGCAATTGCCTTAGCTGCAACCTTGAACTGAGAAATTAGGTCCTTGCTTTCAGAAGGATCACCATAGTTCTCACTCCAAGAGGACATTATGATAGCCATGCCGATTGCCAGGAAGCATGCAGCAGCATCGAAAGGAGCCACAGGACCAAAACCCAAGTTTTCAGCAAGGAGGTTCGCAAACAGCCCAGACACAATGGCAATTAAGCCATTCCCAAGAAATATGGCCTTTGAGAATGTTATGGAAAGCCACTGCGGATCAAAGCCTCTCTGTAGAATAGAACATCAAAATAAATATTCGCATTGACAGTATATCTTCTAGAATAAAAATTCTGTAACATGTCCAATACCAGACATAAGTCACAAAATGCTAAACGATTTACCAGTACAGCTTTTATCACAACTGATAATGTGGAACGTTTGGTATCATAGGCAACCAAGTACTGAATCCTTTGGATTCTATTGACAATTAAAATATACTATGTGAATCAGACTAATAGCGACAGAAGATTTGGATTCTCCTGATTTATAATTATTGAGTGAATGAGAATAATTCTGACAGCACATGGCCGAATAAAAGGACAATTCTCAATAAGACCATTGTTGGAAGCTTTATGAATACTGGGCCATGCTTGTTAAATGCTCACTCACCGCCTCGGGGCCATGGGCAGGTGTCAACCACTTGATCCACCGACACAAGTAGAGGAAATGAAATAGCAAAACATAACAGGGGTGGATTTTAGCTTGCAATCAGCAAATTCAGTCGTTTCAGATCCTGACTAGAGTCGCATTGCTCTGAGCAGTGCCCTCCCCGTAACACACTGTACTAGTGTCCTAGTGTTGCCCAAAAAGTCAAACAACAAACATACTAGTAGTACAGTAGCACGTATTTAGCTGGCTTCAAGGACACGCATGTGAATGAAGCCTCTCATTCTGGTAATTTATTCACGACAGGAGAAAAACACATTCCCCTACTAAAAAATGAAGTATATTACTCCAGCACTCTATGCTAGGAACACTGGTAGGTGCCTTATGGATAGAGGGAAGAAACCTTTGGATTGAAGTTAAAGGCAGGCCAGGTCTAAAGCGGAAGTAGTAATTCAGTGTCAGTGATGACAGACAGTGACAGGAAAATGTGGCGAATGAATAGGAGTACCTTGTTGTGCTCAGCTACGAGCCACGACTCGAAGGCGGAGAAGAGCAGGGAAGTAGCGATTCCCCCGAGCACGCGACCGAGCATGAGGATCTTGTACTGCGGCGAGTGCTTGGTCATGCAGCTGAGGATGTAGGTAATGCAGTAGGTGATGCAGGCCCTCTTGCGGCCCCTGCAGATACATTGATTGATTTTTGATGAAATTTTTTATTTACATCACATTGATGTGCCGAAGAGCACGGGTGAGAGAGGGGCGTACTGCTTGTCGGCGAGAGATCCGACGATGGTGCCGAAGAGCATGGAGGATCCGAAGCCGGCGATGAAGAGGCGGCCGATGTCGCCCTTGTCGAAGCCGTACTGGCTGTAGAGGTAGTACACGTACGGGCCCTGAAGCCAATCCCCGGCTGCTCACAGGAGTCAGGATCATCAGAATCGTGGACAGAAGCACGGCCTTCTTAGATCTAATCGTCTAGTAATAAACGAGGAGGATTTGGGGAAGGAAGGAAGAGGATTCGGAATGAGTGCGTACACATCATGAGGGAGTACACGAGTACGTAGTTGTTCTTGAAGGCGTTGAAGGCCGAGGTGGTGGCGACGCGGTCCTTGCCTCCCTTGCCGAGCTCCAGCCCCGCCACGACGGCGGCGAGCGCGCCGAACACCGCGTAGTAGAACACCTCCATGGCCGCCCGGAGGAGCGAAGCAGGGGGTGATGGTGGATCGACTGGATCGGCGGTGGTGGCGGGGAGACGAGGCGCGTCGATTTATAGGCGAGTTCCTCCTTGGAATTCAGGGACGCGCAGGCAGCGGGAGAGCGAGTGTCCGGGCGCCAAATCTTTGGCCCGGCCGCACTTGCCGTGCGTGCCTGTGCGGATTGGATTTGGGTTGGGTTTGGGGTTGGGGGCGACGCACGCAAACCCCCAACTTGCCGTCAGGTCTGGTGGTTGATGGAATAAATTTCAGTCGCCTTGTTTGGTTTCATGCTTCAGGGTCTGATGCTTGAAAAGTTATGCTATACCTGATGACGATTACCTTTGGCACCATAGGTGGAGTAGGATAGTCGACCATCCATAGTGTATATGGAAGCTTCAAAAGTCAAATCACTCCTTCACAGTGTTGGGCACTGATGCTTGAAAAGTTGTGGAGTCCATCAAAATGCAAAAAATCGTGAGAGTTTGATCTTCAAGCACTGGGTGTTTCGACTTTCACCGGTGCCAGTTTTTTACCTCCAACCATCGGTTGGTGCAATGTGGGCACCCATTCACCGTTCATATTGTTGACTTGTGGCATGACGCCAATCAATTGCCTCTCTACTTTATTTTGGTCAACAAACCATACGCCATGTTTGGGAGTAGCCATTGCAACGAGGGAGCCATTCTGTTCTTGGACTTATTTACAGAGCATTGCTATGTCTCCTTGCAAATCTTTTTAGTTGGTAAATTATAGTACATACAATTGATGTGGCAACAATAGATTAGGACGTAGGATGTTAGACTTTCTTTATTCAAGGAGAATTTACATGGAACGTGCTATAATGTATTGTCATATTTGTTCGCTCGGCTGTCTAGCTTGTCCTGGTTCTGCTTGGATTTGCTGATGGCCATTTTGTTCTGTACTCCTAGGAGCTGATTGTAACCCTGTCATGCATGATGGTTTGATAACACCTTAACATTTTTTTCATTTTGCTTTTGTTTCTTGACTGATCCTATCCTAAGCTAGTAGTAACTCAAAGCGACAGTGCCTTAACGTTGTCCTGGTTGTGTCCTCATCAGTTGACAGCGACTCTATCGTCGCCTTGGCAATCTATCTGCATGCTGTTCAGTTAGTCAATCCATATGGCGCTTCTTAATTTGATTGCCGGCCAAAGCCAAGCCAAGCCAAGCCGATTCCTTGAATGCAAACCACGGGTCGAAGCTTCCAATCCATCATGAGTGATGACCTTTACCTGGCTGACTGCGGCGGATCAGGAAAGAAACAGCAAAACACCATGCACGCGAATATCGATCGATGTCCGAAGCTAGCTGCACAGTAACTGGAATCACCCCCGCGTGCCATGCAGGCGCGCTTGGGCATGATGCTGCTTTGAGTAATCCAGATCTTCGCTCATTGTTTGGTGGACTGGAAAACTGGGCGCCTGTCGTGTTTAGGAACGGATGAAGTCTCCATTTAGAGTGCTACTCAAGCTATAAGATGCTTTCATGAAAAGCACAACAACGTGACCACGACAAGGCCTATGGCATGAACATGAACATCCAATGCCGGTTTTTGGGGAGCGTAATTCACCGTGGATCCATGATTAGCAGGCAGGATCGCCCAAATTTGAGGATGCTTTTTCCACGCCTACGGAAAAAAGCCATTTCAATCGGAGTACACAAGTGTACTGCAGTATAGTACTGTTAGCTTGAGAACTCTGGAATTGGCGTGGGACAATAGACTGAAACCTGAAAAGACGTGAACGCAAAGGATCGCTTGCCAGGCACATCAATCCACCTCCGTTCTTTCACAGTTTTTCAGAAACTTTTGCCTCCATGATGATTGTTGATATAGAGATCCGCAAATGCATTCCAGAAAGGTGTTCGCATTCACAGGAATATATCCTCTGCTGTATATAAATAATAAACCTGAGTCAATTATTCCCGCAGCCTTACCTTGGCGCAATGGTACTATACTGGTACGAGTATATTTAGATCCTACACTGGCAACAACGCCATCTCACTGTTAACTGTGGCCAAAATGAATGTCACCACAATGTAATAAACGCCTAAAATATCATTAGATATACACAGTTGTAACTCGTAAAGTCGGAATACCCAAGCCGAGAACTCAAGGAGCTCTCGCCACTGCTTCAAATCCATCAGTGGTTCTTCGTTGCAGGTTCTGGATTGTGCAGTAATTTCCTTCTCTTACGAGAGGCCGGAGTTATCTGGCTCTGCAAAAATGTACCTTAAACACCTTGTCAGCAGACGGTTTGCTAAGGATAATGTCATTTTTAGCATCATGCTTCTTCATTTTCGTCCTCTCTCATGTCGACAATTTCTTCTTGGGAGTATAGCGCATTTAACTCTTCTTGAAGCTGAAAGGAACATGGAGTGTATCAATGTAACACTTCATTTACAACTACGAGACATAAATATCCAAATATGATTTGCATGGCTATGGCATTTTAGATATTTAATTAACTGAAAACGTTTTTTTAAGTCCGCAGAAATGAAATGGAATGACTTGCATGGGCCAAGATTCTCTACGAGTAACTATAGTCCACAGCAAAGAATGAATCAAAGCACACAATACCAAACTAGCTGCAACTAGTAAGGTTTCGATGTTGGCGCTTCCAAGTGAAAAAGAGAATGACATATAATAGCTACAAGGATTCTGATACCAACCTGGACATGTTTCAGCTTTGTCGCAATCAACTTATCAGTCAAAGAAATCATTCTGCAAGGGAGGAGGTAAATTATCATTACAAACATCATTACCGTAAAGGAAAAGGCAATAAATAAATAAAAACATGTCACAGGATCGACTAACTCAGATAAAATTCAGAAGCAACACACTATATCTTATCTTTTTTTTTTGGAAAGAAAATACCGCCACAGATGAGACCCCCCACGGAATTGATAAACAGTCAAGATGACATTAACTTCAGCTCTCTTTTATATCTCTGGTGACTAATGGCGTTAAGTGGCAGTGGCAGCAAGTAAGAAATGCAGCAATGAGGCTCCAGGATGTAATTACCCTTGTAAACATAGTAAACATACCTAGATTGCAGTTCAAAAATTTTGACAAGTAACGATCGTTCTCCCTCATCAGTGCTAGCTGCTTCAACCTGCTAAAATAATGCGAGAAAATTTATGAGTTGCTTGTCAGGTTTTTCTATAGTTAATGATGATGTGCAATTACAAATAACAAACTATGCATTGGGTGCGAATTCTGAAAGAACCCTACTCACAGCTGTATCAATTTTCTCATTTTGCTGCAAGCTACTTAATAGACTCGTGATCACATCCTGCAGCAAGAAAACAAGGAATTATTAGTTTATTACACAGTGTTAAGGACAAATGATCTTGCTTGCAGCTTAAGTTAGTCACATACTTGCTGAAATGCAGTCTGCTGCACAAGGTTTTGAAGATGTGGAATCAGAACTGATGCAGATACATAATTATTGCAAAGTTCCTTCCGTCGATGACTAGTAGACTGCAGTAACAAAGCCCCAGTTATACAATATGTCACCTAGTAGACTGCAGTCTGCTAGTTTTTCACATTTTTTTTAGCTCCCAGACGCTTAGTTCATTCCAGAGAAACAATTTCATAAAATCACTTCTCCTGAAACAGTGTTTGGCACAGCTTTACTGATTCTGCATGAGAATCAGCTTTGTGAAGCTGTACCAAATGGTGCCTAAGTATTTTGCAATGTTTTAGTTCCTATGAACTGGTAAAATTTGAGAGAGCATACCATTGACTTCGCATTCGCTGACCAATCACCCACACTTGCTGATTTTCTCATAGAAGGTCCCTGAAAAAGATCTGATGTTAGTCATGATGGAAGATACACAGGATTAGTGCAGTTTCACTTTGTGAAAGATCTTGAACTAATCATACCTCTTTCAACTTACGTGAGACACTGCCCACAGGAATTTCTTGAACCTGAGAAATAGCATTTATTTAGATCTATTTGCTTGACATGACCCTGTTCACTTGAGGAAATAATCTGTGGAACTATATGGTGACCAAAGGACCCACCTTCACAAGATCCACATTCTCAGATGTCACTGAAAAGCGGCCCTTTATCTCCACCATATTACGTTTGGGCTTATCTCCCAAAGAGCCCACATAACCTGTGGCAGCCAGCAGAATATCATGTGTTGTCAATAAACAAATAATTAAAGTCAACTGACATGACAAACGAAGAGTTCCATTCTAAAAGTTAAGAGGGACAATTCCCATCCAAATCTAGTATGTACCTGAAGAGGACCAAATAGGGGCAGACAGACTATTTGCAGAAGCACGTGTTGGAAGTGACAGAGGACCACTAAGACTATTGGTTCTTCCTGGACCATTCTTTTGTTTATCAGATACCAGTTGACCAACATCCCTGTCATGAGGAACAATGATGGTTAAAAGAATTTTGGAGTGTACATGATGCAAATCTGAATTGATAAAGTGCTCAGTGCCTAATATTCATGTATTGAAATTATGTCATTGTGTGAATTCAAAAACAAATTTGGCCATGACTTATAACAAGTATCTAAAAGAAATTCTGAAATGAAATGGAAGAGTGCTGATTCAGAAGCAAAGTAAATCAGTTTATAATGGACTATGTTTAGCCATATTTGTAAATAACAGGACAACTAGAAATGGCACATGATCTTTAATTACTGATTAGGGCACATAAAATAAAATAAAAAAGAGTAAGTAACAAGGAAGCAACATCATAGTTCGAATGGAACTCATTTAGCACATACCTTCCATTGATGCGTCCCTTTTCAGTCATTGAACTACTACGCATACTGGATTGCAGAAGTGGTCCGGAGTATGTCCTTCGCTTTTGTTTAACTTCACTTCTATAGTTTTTTACATTAGGATCATGATTCGATGTTGAGGGCAATGAACCAAATTCTGATTCTTGATTTCTAAGTTCATCGGCCTTCTGTCCACTATCCGAACGACCAAGATTGGAAACTGATGTCTTACTTCTTTCAGGACCGCCTTGACATGGATTTATGGAAGCAAAAGTTTGTTCACTGAAATGCAACAGATGGCTATTAATTCACTACCCATACTGAGAAATGACATGCATAAAAGTGCAATGTGCATGAAGGCTCACTTATTCCCCTATTAATGTACAAGAAAATCAATATGGAGGATGAAAAAAATATGATAATTGAAACGAAGTATTAACAAACTAGATAAAATGTCACTCACCTGCAATTATTTCCACTTGATGATGGTAGTGTTCCAAAATGACCTCCACTAGATGCATCCTGCCAATAGAGCATAGTTATATATGTTTCTTGAGCATAAGAAAGCACAATTATAACTTAGAAGAGAAGACATATGCTTTTATTTTCTTTCTTTTGTCGCATACACAGGAGAGCTGCGTATCTTTGTATTATAGAGAAAAAAAATTGGTCCCTTACAAACTTCACCTCCTCACTCCAGACCAAGCTGTGAGGGGCTGTATTACATCAAGTATTTATCTAATAATTTGGAGAGGAGCAAACCTTATCAAAGTCATTTATTTTAGCAATGTCATCATCCTCTTTTAATTCAGGCGGGTCATCATCCTGAATCTACGAAAAAGTCGTATACACAATTGTAGGGCTCAAATGCAAACATTTACACTCAAGAATATACACAAGGTACCACAATGATGTTGATTTACCAGTGATGCCTGAGCCTTTAGATCCTCAATATCAAAGTTCCATGCACTGACTCCTCGTTGGTATTCACTCTGTCACATGAACCACCAAACAATGGAAAACTGTCATGTGATGGCATCTTTAACATACTTCAATAAAACTGACATCTATGTTAACATACTCCAATAAAACTGGAGCAATGCATTCACATAACGAATGGAACAGTTTTGATTAGGAGAACTAATGTGAAAAATAATCACCAAATAGACTTTTACGAACCATAGAAAGTGCTTCCTCTTCGGAAGAAGGCATTTTCTTCAAAGCCAATTGTGCCGCATCTTTTAACTGGAAATGCACATAATGTCTCAGATATTTTGTCACCAACATAAAGTAAAAATGAGTAGAAGAAGGTACACAAGAAAACCTGGAGTGCCTTAACGCGATCCCATAGGGGAGGCAAATCAGTTAATATAATCTTAATAGTAAGCTCCGGTGGTTTTGCATTCTTGAAAAAAGAATGCTTTAATAATTTTTCAGCGGTTGGCCTCTTTGTTTGATCTTTCACCAAGCACATTGCAACCATTTCCTTGAAAGACTGATTACAACTGAAAAACTTTCATCAGAAGAGTAAACATAGAAATAGAACCTAACACTTGTAAATATCAACTGAAAGTATAGATTAGTATGAACATGGTGCCACAGGATTGTAGTCATGTAACTTTCATTAAACAAGAATCTGCTGAAAAGACTAGTATTACCTTCGAGAATCTTCTATCACGGTCATAGTCAAGACCTGGTGGAGCATTTTGAAGGGTCATGAGAAGAACCTACAACCACCATGGACATACTCAGTAAACATTGTAGTGCATAAACTTCATGAAATCAATTTTTTTAATCAGATATTTTGTAAAATCAGATTGCTAACTTCATCGAGAAGACTATTCGAGATTAAGTAATTTTGTTAAGTCCAAATTATAACTCATGAAAAAGTTATTCGCAATAGATTAAGTTAGACTATTCTCCATCACCCTACCCCTCTATTCGCAAATCTGGACGATGTACATCCATCACTTTTAATGGGCATGCAAATGGCAATTTGCATTACAATGAGAATACCAAATATATAGGGACAAATATTGAAACCACATATACTTGCATGGCAAGAAGAAAATTAAGTTGACTTGGTGAAATTTCAAATCAAGAAAAATTGAAATAGACAATCAAACTGCCTAGACACTATTAACAAAATTGTATTATTTTGGGAGAGAAAAATGGAAAAAGATCTAAATTCTTAATTTGCAAATAGAATAACTTAATACCTTCATGGGTGGATACTTTGAAAAAGGAGCATGCCCATGAGCTAGCTCCAGTGCAGTTATTCCAAATGACCATATATCAGCTCTATACAGAGGGAAATATATGTTAGTGACCTCTACTTACAAAAGCAAATAAAAGGAAATTTAAAAGTGAAAATGCACGTGTTGAAGCCCAAGGCACACACTTAAACAAAATATATGACTAATGACTTCTGGTGCTTCTCCCTATCAAAACAGGTTATGAAGATATTCGACCCATTCATACATAAACTAGCATGCAAAACTAAATCCCAACAGCATACTTGTCTAAATCTCAGGTACTAAACAGTGCTGTTTTCACAAGGCATGGAACTACCCATACTTCAAACTGAGCTTTAAGAAGAAAGGGATGAATGGTACATGGGTCATAATATGGATCAATTATATTAATCATGTAGCACTTGAGCAAGTCCACGTGTTCTACAGGCGAAAACATAACATAGGCATGATGTTGTATAACATACTTGAAGTTATATCCTGTTCCAGGCTGGAGAACTTCTGGTGCCATCCTAAACACCAAATGAAGTACAAAAAATGTCAAATTTTTGTTTAACTGCAATAAGAAATTTTAGAAAGAAAAGATGTTACCAGCATGGTGTTCCCACAAATGTATTCCTAGCCCTTTGCCTGTCACCTCTGTCAAACATGCAAGCAGAGACCCCAAAGTCCCCAAGCTTTACTATGCCAGGATTATCCATTAGAATATTACCTGCCTGCAAATAACAAATTGAGCCAAAAAAATGATAAAATAAGCCAAATAAAACCCTATGTTGCTGGAGCTAACCTTGACATCCCTATGAATATGCCCTTGCCTGTGGAGGTACTCTAGAGCCTTAAGTGTTTCCTTTAAAATTGAGGCGATAACTGATTCCTCAAAACCATCAGGAAATGCAATCTTCATTAAGTGCAAACAGGAACCCTCTGACATGAATGGCATTACCACCCAAAGGTTATGATCCACAACAAATGAGCAGTAGGCCTTGATAACGTTAGGGTGATCTATCAAGCTCATGGTTTGAGCCTCCTTTCGTACATCATCCTGTATATGATTATGATATTTAGATACCACAGTGAGATGCTAACTACACTGTTAAATTCAACAAGGCAAATAGCAAGAGACCTGAATTTTTCTAAAACAGTACATTTGCATATTCTTTAATTCTGGAAAGAGATACCATGGACTCAGGAGAAAAGTTTGGTGTTCCAAGAGCACGCAAATGATATCTATGGTGATACTGGATCAGCTAACACAAGATGCTATCAGGATCACAGCAATGAAAATACGTCTAAATATAAACTGCAGTCAAACAGGATATAACATGCTGAAAGACATCAAACTCACCGGATCAATGCACACTCCATTCAAGAAGACGCAGACATATATACACGGCTACTGACAGCAAGCGGTCAAAATCAACAGCACTGATGATCTAAACGAAAAATGCACGCTAACTTTAAGCTGAAACGATCAGTTTTTCAACTGTTCCCGGCTATTCTAAAACAGTACAGCGCCCGATTTCCGGAGTTGAGTTCTTCAGTAACAACAACGAAAGAGCTATGATCAGATCGATTATTCAGCAAGCTCAGACCAGCACTGAACCCTAAGAGGCGATAGATGATGTCAGGGAGTTTCGAGAGAAGCTCACGAGGTTACTGTTGACCCGGTCGAGATCCAAGCACTTCACAGCGACCACCCGGTTCGCAGGAGTGAATATCGCGCGGTACACGACGGCGTTGGCGCCGTAACCCACTTCCTCGAGGAGCTGGTAGTCGCCTGCCGACGCAGTGAACGCCGGCACCGGCGGCGGCGCGGGCGTTGAGTACCGCCGCATGCTCGCGCTCCTCGGCATAGTAGAGTCCGGTAGTGCTCAGAACTACCGACGCCTAGTTCCGGCGATCACCGGCGGCGGCTGAGAGCTTGACTCGTGTCGCGCGCTGGCGACTAGAGAGAGAGAGGGGAGAGGGACTGGCGAGATGGGAGGAGAAAAAGGAGGGGTGATTTTGGGAAGGGGACGAGTGATTGTTTTTGGCGTGACGTGGCGGAGTGGGACCCGAGACGGGTGGCAATGGCTATGAGTTGTTGATTGACGGTCACTGACGTGTGGGTTTTGTGTGGGTCCGCATGCTAATCTCAGTGAAAAACGGTGGGCCGGCAGATGCAGCCGACTGTCTGAGATCTCCGCCTCCCGATGTTGGCTTGTGATCGGGATCGCGTGCGGGGTTTTTCTATAGCTCTAAGCTGATTTCTCGCATAACTGTCCTCTACTCCAACAAATATGAATATGAAAAGGGTAAAATATGCTTCAAAGGATCTCTGTTTAGAACTCACGGAGAAAAGAGTCAGTCTATCCTCGGGCGTTGGCCACACAGGACTGCACATGTCACGGTGCTGCATACAGAATCCTGGGTTGTTTGGAGCGGAGCAGCGTGGCGCGTGGCGCGTGGCGCGTACCGCTGCGGCTCGCGAGCCGGGTACCACGGTCAAGGACGGATGGTTGTACGAACCGCAACGCAGGGGCTCGGGCCCACTATCTGACTGCATGTGCGCGGGGTGGGTGAGCGAGCGGACGTGGGCTGGGCGGGGTGGGGCCGCGTTCCTGTGAAAGGACGCCGGGGCGCTATTACCTAATACTTCTCCTAGGACTTCGTACTCTTTTTTGTCAAACTCAAAGTTTTATTATTTTAATCACTAATAATATATAATAAATAATATTTTATTATACAATTTTTTATTCGAAATAAATTTTTATATAAAAATATTTTTTACATTAAAAATTATGTAATTTGATAAATATTATTAATAAAAATTAAAAAATGATTTTATTTAAATTTAAAAATATTTATATTTTAGACGGAAGGAGTAATTTCTTGTCGTTGACTTTGAAAATCAGGAAAACTGTCTCTGCAAATGTGCAATGGCGTTTGTTTACTCAATGTACAGTACTGTGATGATTTGCTGTAGCTGCAAGCGTTCTGTCTGCTATACCTTGTGGATAATAACAGGAAAAAGACCCAGCAACTTTGCCGGCGGATGTACGTGCACACGAAGAAATCTTGCGATTCGGCCTTTCTTTTTTGAGTTGAAGATTGAACTCATTCTCACTGGTTGCGGAGAAACAACCCATTCATCAGAAAGAAGTAACGCTGATTGGAACAAGTCATGGCGACAAGGAGACAAAAGGATGGTGAACAAGTCATGTTCGGTCAACGCAAATGTACACTCACTCGTGGAATCTGAATGAAACTGCTGTACATCGTCTTCAGAGATTACTAAGTACAACATTTGAAATTACTCCATAGCTAGAGGCAAAATTTGCTGTTGGCAGTGAGGTCAAGCTGCCGGCCGGCGTTCACCAGAAGGCGCGCTTCCGGCGGAACCGCCTGGCCGTAGCGAGCAGGCCGACGCCAAGGCACACCGCCCAAACGCCCATTTCCATCGCCCACCTCAGCGTCTCCACCTCCACATCATCCTCTTCAATGGCGTCATCGTCGCCGTCTCCAACCACTTCCCACTCCTCCTCGCCGCACAGACCGCACTCGCACCCCCACCCGACGTCCGCGGCCTCCTCGGGGATCCCCTCGAGCCGCGTGGCCCCGCACCCGAGCCACC
>BCLG01001684.1:26278-50824 GCA_001602295.1 Zoysia matrella | reverse complement strand
CGCCGCGTCCCCGGCGACCTGGCGGAGCTTGACCTCCGCTGGCGCGGCTGGAGGGAGCGCGCGGCCGTTGAGCCCCAGGGCCGCGCCGCCGATGGCCGGGAGGTAGACGAGCGAGAGCTCCGTCGGCGCCAGTGAGGCGGGGGAGGAGAGGCGGAGGTAGAACGCGCGGATGTGGAGGCGCAGTGCTCCGCTCCGGCTCGGGCGGAGGAAGCCCGCGCCGGGCGGGAAGTCTTGGACCGTCGTGGCGCGGCACATGCTTGATCTTCTCTGGAGTCTGGAGGTTCGGGGTTGGGAATGGGATGGTGCAGTGGATGGAAGCGGGGGGAGCTTTGCTTTGTGACAAAGCGCGGGAGGCGGGGAGTGGAACTGGACCAAGCTGGTTCGGTGGGCGCGCGGCGCCGACGGGCTCGTGGTTTCCGCGTTGCGCCCGGGGTTTTGGAGGTGGAAACGGCCAAACGGCACACGGTTTGGTCCGCAGGTCGACCGCGCCCGCCGCTGCCGCTTGCTTGATTGATTCGTCTCGTCGTTTTCCGGAGACCAGTCCAGGGCGCCGAGGTTGCAACTTGTTGGACAGCAACGTGCGAGCTATAGCTGGAATCACTGGTGCAAAGCATCTCCAGGCAGATGTGCCATTGCTCGGTGAGTGCAGCAACAGGCTGACAGATAAAACACCTTGAAAGCGTCATTTAGGATCGGAGACAAGTACTCCAGTTCGCTTAGCCAAACTGGATGCATCAATCCTAATAAATCAAAGGATGCAGCAGGGGCTCAGCTAAACGTTGAGCCTTCCATGAAAACAAATGCTGTATCCATTCCATGTTTTACAAGCCATTTGTGGAGGAAATATGGCACCTAGAACTACAACACAAGGACGCATACAAAGAGGGTGGGTGTCTACTACCTGACCCATCCTCTAGTCTTGGTCGTGCCTGCTTGCTGCCGTGTGACTCTGGAGTTAGGAGCCACCTTGTGCGTAGGAGCGGCGGCGGCGGAGGCGACCTTCGATGATGCCGTTGATTTTCTCTTGTTCGCTGCCCGTGGCTCGCCTGGCAGACTCCTCTTCCTGACAACGTTCTGCCCAGCTGCAATTCTGTTGTCTTCACCACCAATCGATGCATTCCTTGCACCCCCTTTCCTCTTCTTCTCTTCTCGGGCCTCATCAGGAACACAAGTTTTTTCGCTGATAGGCTGCTTGTGAAGGGAGTTCGAGCTCCTGAGAACGCGATTCTCCTTCTCGCTCGTTGCTTCCTCTCCGGAAAGCGGCAGCACCTTCGCTTCTCTAGGAGTAGCAACTGTTGTTGACGTTGTGGAATCCAGCATCTTGTTAGTATCCTGCATTTTCGTCCTTTCTTGCAAGTTGTTTTCAAGATCTCTTAGCTGAAAATACGGAGAGGCAAGATTTGCGTCACTATCCCAACGTAAAAGCAATTCCAGTATCCAGTACAATGTAGCAGCTCTGATAAACAAGGCTACCTTAATTTGTAGCATCGATTCCATTTTCCGTGCTTCCAATAGTTCATGTCCTATTTCTCTTGCCTATATTTTTTGGGAGCATAAAAGTGTCAGCTTCCGGCTTTAAAAACATAGTGCAAAGTACTAGCACATGTTTCTTAGGACTCACCTTTAGCTCCTGTTCCTTCATCTTGAGCTCCATCTCTTTGTTCTGGTGTAAGAAAAAATAAATACATCATGTTGATATTTACTTGTAGACAAGACTTACAATAAACTCATCCATATGACAAAATCTAAGATAGCGAGTCTTTTAAGGAGTCACCTTGAGTTCGGCAACTGATCGCTTGTGTTCTTCCTCCTTCAAACTGAGCTCATGTTCTTTGAACTGAGAAAAAAAACAGTACAACCCACGCAACAGAGAGGCACTGTCATTGATAATTACTGGTAAATTAGATGGACATATCACATGTTTCTATAACTCACCTTGAGCTCAGCAGCTGATCGCAGATGTTCTTGTTCCTCCAACTTGAGCTCCAGCTCTTTGATCTGTTAAAAGGAAAATAAAAAACTTAATACAAACAAATCCACGCAAGACACAGTTTACGTCATTGACAGTAACTGATAAATTACCGTTTGCTTAAGAACTGCAACTTCAGAGTCTGATTGGCTCGGCTGTTTCAGTTTGCACTCTAACTCCAGTATCTGAAAAGTGATAGCATGGGTACACATAAATTTCAACATTTCAAATTCAGAAGCCACAATAATTACTATTGATGCTACTGACACCCAATGAAACAGTATCTACTTCACTCATACCTTCTGCCGAAGGGTAGTGCACAAGTCTTCTTTCTCTTTTAATTTTCCAGAAAGCTGACGCTGCTGCTTCTCTGATGTAATGTGAGATTGCATCTTGGAGTCTAGCTGTGCTTCAAGCTCTTTAACCTAAGAAAAAAAAATTCAAAGTGGCTATCAGGTACAGGTAAAAAATAGCAATCGAGAAATACATGAACTAACTACCATGTATACCTTTTCCTGTAAGTTTTTGCATAGTTGTTCTTTTCCTTTGGCCCTGGTCTCTAGATTCTGGATTGTTTCTTCGTGCTTTCTCAACAAATCTTCCTTAAGTCTAACTTCCTGCTTGGATCTTTCAAGCTGGCAGTCATTCAGCAAGAAAAATGTAGAGTTATCATTCGGCCAGCTTCAAACAGGCTGCAGGAATATTGTCGCGTTGATTGAAAAAGCTAGCATCAGGAAAAATGTAAACAGCTAACACACACCATTTGTTTGACCTTTTGAAGCTCAGCAGTATCAACCTGCTTCTTTGCTGGACCCAATTCAATACGCCGAACACGGCTAGCAAAGTTTAATGAACTCAAGGTTTCTGAAACATCATTGTCGGATGGGCTAATTTGCACAAACATTAAAGCTTTAGAGTCCCCTCCTATTATCAATGTGAAAAGGCACAGAAAGAGCAAGTTAAACATGTAACTAACTTAAAATACAAAGATAGGAATAGGCACAGAAAGATCAAGTTAAGCATGTAACTAACTGAAAATACAAAGACAGGAATAGGCACAGAAAGATCAAGTTAAGCATGGTTTTCCTTAGAGCAGTGTATCAATTTACCAAGAGAATCTTGCAGCAGGTGTGTCAACTTGGAATTCCTGAACAGAAAATGTACATTAACAGTGAGAAGGAGAAATATGAACCAATGGGTTACATATATTTGTTATGATTACTACAAACCTGTATGGAATATGGCTGCTTTTCGTAGCAAGAGCTGAAATTACATCACCCAAAGCAGAGAGTGACCTATTAATATTTTGTGCTTCCTTAAGTCGTTCACCTTGTACATCAGTCTTGGCTAAGCGTTCACTTCCAGCTAAGTCTACAAGCCAAAGCTTGCTGCTTGTGCATTCGCCGTTCATCAGATTTTTCGCTCTCACCATAATGCAAAGCATGCTGGAGCCAAGTTATAAAGATTAAAAAAAAAACCCACAAAGAATGTACAGTAACAAAAATTGGGACCAACCAGTGCGAGCGACTGCTGTGCTCATTCACATTGTTTGACCCTACGGCCCTTGCATTGCTTCCAATTCGCAAGACATCCCAAACCTCCTTTATATTCTCAACTCTGGCCTCCACTATGCCAGGCACATGATTGGATCCTTCAGTGTCATGTTTGATCTCCAGCCTAAGTGCACAAGATAGATGTATGAGTTGTCATGAACAGATGTTGTTGTAAACTAAAAAATAGGAAAGTGAAGTAATTTTCATACTTCTTAGATGAAGGGGAAGATGAAAGAAGGTCTCTGATCTGTTCATTGTACACCTCAAGCACACTAACAGATAACTCGTAAGCAACTGTTTCTTTCCTCTCCTCCGCGATCTTGAACAGCTCTTCCAGAGTTCTATAGTTTACACCCCTTTTTTTCTCAGTTCCTTCCATTGTAAAGGTCTTTCCTGTTCCTGTCTGTCCGTAGGCAAAGATGCATACATTATATCCATCTAAGACTGATGTGACCAGTGGTGATGCATCAGCATATACCGCAGCTGTTCATAATTCAACTTGCATATTAGATGAAGATGACTAAAGTTGGATATAAGTGAAACTTTGCAGAGAATGGGTATAATGCAATGTAAATAGTGAAGAAAATTTTCTGGTAGTTTTTTTTTGGCCAAACGATACATGCTAATGCTCGGTTACCAACATTGTCCTCAATTTTAAACTCAAAAGAACTGAATCTGTTGATATACCTTGATCATCCTTTGGTGTAAATACTCTGTCAAACTTGAATGTCTTTTTATTTGTTCCAGGGTTCGCAATTACAATGTCACCATCATTGGCTCCATCAAAATCCACTACACATTTCTGACCCGATGAGGCCTCATCTTTGCTTAAAGGTCGGCATCGACAGAAAACCCTGATATTGCCTGAAAGAGTAGACATTCAAATAGAATGATAAGAAGTTGATTCTATCAAAGTCTCAAGTAAATTTGCTGTGCAAATATAATGTATTGAGTAGTCAAATAAAGATTAGATACCTTTTGTCTCCTGAACAATATTATGAAGCTTCTTTCTCTTAGTCATCTCTTCATAGTACTTCAGTTTTAGATCTTCACACTGTGCGACTGCAAGAAGAAAAACAACAATAATTACACAACATTTGCAAGGTTTCACTATGATGCCTCTTCAAATATTTACCCAACGCCTGAACTGCTCCAATCATCTTGCTCAAGTCAGGAATTGCGTTAGCACAGTCATGTGCTTCAAGGGACAACAGAGCCTGCTCTTGTTTCATGACCTAAGGATTTAAGAAGAAATATTATCACAGTTACCAATTCTAGCTGCAATTGTGATAATTCATGGCTAAAATTAGATTTACCTTTATTTTCTGTTCCAAATTGGATATGGCAGCAACCCACAGTTTCTTGTCATTTTCATAGTTATGGGAAACACTTCTTAGTTGGACGCTTTCTCTGTCTAGGGATTGCTCTGCCGGCAAATGAATACCAATGATAAGCATATGAAAAAAAAATCAAGGTGGAAAGATGCAATTCACTGAAGTAATCTGTACCAAGTATTTGCATTTCAACTTCCTTTTGGTGAAGCTCTATTTTAAGTCTGCCAAGCTCCAGATTGGTAGAGTCTACTGAAGACCACGCCGTATGACACTCGTTTGACTTCATAGTGCACTGGCTGGTTAGCTCCTCAATCTGTTTTTCGTACTTTGAGATCAATTTACTTGTCCTGGTCTGCATAACCATAGAAAGATTGTGCATGAGTGTCATATCAGATATCAAGCTGTAACAGCTGTTAAAATTCTGACCTGCACTGAAACATCAGTATCAGCTGAACATTTATTGCATAAGACAGTTCCTGTTGTGGATTTTGCTGCAAAACGTGCAAAATTAAGGTTAACTCTCTGGGCATGGGTAAACTGCACCAAAATCAATCCCTTACCTGCTGCTAGCGGTGCCTTCTTAATATATATTCCAGAAACCATGGGACTTCCTCTCACCCCTTCAAAATCGATCATAAGAACACCATCCATCTCAACGGTAACCCTGATATCACGCACTTGAAGGGGCCTGTTTCCTCCAACCACAACATAAACATCAAGCTGAGATAAGATCTGCAGATTGAAAGATAAAAAAAATTTAGCTGATCCTGAAAAGAAAATTATCAGATACAGTTACAAGTCTTTAACAAGTTAGTATATTTGCCTTTTCATCTTGCACAAGGACATCGAATAACCGAATTCCTTTTGGGCCACAGTTGTAGAGTATTTCTGCGAAGTGCAGATCTAGAGAATAGTCCCCTGGGGCGAGGCCGTTGAATTTGTAGCTGAAATTTCCATAGCGTGCAGAGTGGTAGAGAGAGGGACAATCACCACCTTCATCTATGGTTTCACTCGTCTCTATCACCTCCCCACCTTCAAAGAAGGAATCGGCAGAAACCTTCACGGCCGGATCACAACCTTCAATTGCTCCGCCACCAGCGTTAATGAAGAGAACAGAATCATCTGCGTCATTTCAGGCAACCGATAAGAGAATAAAATAAGAGGTTGTCAGTCCCTGAAACTAGTTATATTCTTCCATTGAGACTTTGAAATGAGGAACAATCTCCAACAAGGATTCCTCTTATTGTTACGAAATCAAATTGGGGAGGATGCGTTACCTAGGGTTTGGACCCCTATTTCACCAGCAAGTAACAGACCAAAATCTCAATTTCGAGCAAGCCATACGGCAGGAAATCTCCAATGCCACAAAACCAGTTCGGACGAAAGAGTATCACCTCCCAAGGTACTCCTACCTAAGAGAGGGGAAGAAGGGATGAGAACAGCGACCTGAACGGCAGTCGTCCAGCCTCAGCCCGGACGTGACGACGCGCGGCCCGGACACGAGAATCATGGACTCAGCGATATCCTGCGGCGAATGAGCCGGCGCCGAGTCCACCTCCTCGTCGCGGTCGGTACTGGCGCAAGCCGCCGCCGTGTCCCCGCCGCCGCACACGGTCCACGAGAAGTCCATGGGGTCGCCGCCAGAGCACTGCGAGTCCGCGGCAGCCATCGGATCCGAGTTCCCGCTAGTGATGGATGGATTTGGAGGGAGAAATCAGAAGCGCGACTGCGCGAGTGGATTTGGGGTGGGCGTTCGCTGGTTCAAATTGCTTCGTGCTCGCCTCTTCTGAGCTCTGCCCTACCGCGCGTATGCAATTTGAACAAGGTTGCTGTACGATTGGAGGTGACTGGTGACCGTTGGGGGAATCGAGAAATCAGGCCGCAGCAACTTCACTGGTAGTACTGTCAACGGGCTCGGTCGGCCCATTCAATCAATATGGTTATTGGGCCATCGGTGGGCTGACCGCGAGCTAAGCCCGTTTATAGGCAGGCTGGACGCGAGAGGGCACCCAGGTACGAATATTGCTCCACCGAATTGGAAACGTATGCTGTCATATGCGAAATTAAGAAATCTGGAAGGATATGGACAACATGCAATACGGTTGCTGTCACGCGAAGCACATCGTAGCTCTGTTTTTGATCCATTCATCCAATTGTGTCACGAAAATAAATAATAAAAAAAAAACATTGGACGTGTTCGGATGTTGAGTTAGTAGATGTGCTGTTTACTGTCGCTAGTAACGGCTACAGTGAAAAATCAGAAAAAGGTGCTGCAGCCGTTCGTCGCAGGTGCCGCCGCCGTCTCACCATCCGAACGTGCCTATTAAAAATCGAGTGGAGCACGTGCAATACAATGCATCGCAGCCAAGCAGCCCAGTCCAGATCCAGAGTCCAGACAGAAATATATATTAGCAGTGCGAATCGTAGAGGAACATGACAGTGACTGATTGACAAATAACCATTCAGTCTTGTATGCATTCATCCATCCCACTCACGGCGAATCGTGACAGGGATGGCCTGCGGGCCGGCGGCGTGCGGCTGGATGTTACGTGCGCCACCAACCCCACCACGCTTTCCTCTTGTCCCTTCTTCTCGATCCCTGACCGACGGCGGCGGAGCAACAGGAAGGGGAGAGGAGGAATGCAAAGATGATTGGAATACCTCGCTGCCTGCGCAGAGCTGAGCGGCCTAGAGCTATTGGCTTCCATGTCACTCCCGCGTCAAAGTCCTCATGGTTTCTTTAGTGACCAACTTGATCACACTGATCTAATGGACTTGCTGGCAATGGTGACAGTGACTGTTGATGACCTGAGAAGCTTGGAGTTTGAGACGTTCTTTTTCATTCATGCTTGCGAGCTCGTCAGAACGTGCTCAATTCAACACAGGTGATGATAGACATCAAACAAAGTTTGGTTTTTTGTTACACTGGAGGATTGCAGGAATTCAGCCGTGGCAGCTCGACATGCGGCCGTTCAGATTCAGAGGTCCAGGAACCCTGTCTGCCGAAGCACGGCGTTGCGGACGCGGCGGAGGTCGCGGCCCTTGAGCGTCCGCCCGGCGCCCTCCAGAACCGACGACGACCGCGCGTGGCGCCGCGCCGCCACAACGTGCGGAGGCACCGTCTCGTTCCCCTCCTCGTCGTCGGACTCGGACACGTCCAAACCGGCCACCAGCTGCTCCCTGGCGCCGCCCCTCCCGTCCTCCGCGCGGCGCGGCGCTCCTCTCGCCGGCCACAAAGGCACCGTCACCGGCGCCGAGTGCCTCGGGGCGGCTCCGAAGTACTCCACCGCCCTCACCGGCACGGCCACCGCGCCGCGATGATCGCCGCTGTCCGCGAGGAGGGACGACAGCCCGAAGCTCTGCGGCACGGCATGCGCGCGGCGCCTGGCGCGCGACTCGGGCACCGGCGTGGCGGCCCACCCGTCGTCTCCTCCTACAGCTGGCCACACGACGTCGCGCTCGTCGAGCTCCAACGGCGGGGCGCTCGTGGCCGACTCGGGCCGCTTCAGGAGGCCAAGAAACCGTAGCGACCGCGGCATCGCAGCCATTGGGAAGCCGCCTGCTTCTTTCTTGTCCCTGGCACGGCGGCCTCGAGTTCTTTGCCCGAGAGTTTGTTTTGTTGGGTTTGGACTCTGCTGCTCTCGTTTTGCTTGTATATATAAGGATAAATTATTTATCGGCCATAAAATAACTAATTGCTGGAGTACTGTCTAGCCATAGAATTTTTTAATTTCCCTATCGATTAGTAAAGGTTTTTAACTCCTACGTATTGTCACTGCTCATCTATCTAGGACTAGTGGACAACAAGACATAAAAAAATAGGAGTGGTTTCGATGTCTAGAGATTAACAAGAAGCTTTTTTAATCCATCGACAATATAAAAGAATTGGAGTATCCGTATACAGACAGTTTGTGCGCTGGATTGGATGGAGATTGATTGGAAGTGGCGAGGAAAGAGAACGGTGCCGACGTGTCGTGAGTCATATAGGCGGGCCCCGCGCGAGGAAGGGTCCAGGGAATCTCCAGGTGGATGCAGTGGGATTCATGTGCGGATCTTTTGTACCGGTGCGAGTCTGTAGCGATTCGCTTTCTTTCTGAAGCAACAATCTGAACTCTGTTGGTAAATGGTTCGCTATGCCACGCCATCGTTTTGGATATATCTTAACTTTGTTAAACCATTTTTCCTTGTGACAGCCGTTGCATGTCCCATGTTGGATCAATGACTTTACTGTAACTGTACCACCGTCTCTGGTTGTAATGTACTCTCTTCGTTCTTTAATTATTATCATCGTTGATTTTTAATTTTAATTTTGATCATACATTTTATTCAAATTTTTTTAATAAATATCATATGTTTTATTATAACTTCATTTATCATTAGAGTTATTTAAATTACAACTTAAAATCTTATACATTTAAACTAATTTTTAATAAAAAAATAAAGTTGATGCTGAAAATCAACGACGACATCAATTAAAAAAAACAGAAAGAATACTTGTATAAGTAGTGTTACGTACAGTCAAGGATGCGAAAAAAAGAAACGGAATGCATGGTTGTAAACCCTGATGAGAGTTTGATGACGAAGATGCATGCGCATGGTTAGCAGACCCCAGGCAGCCCGTGGTGGCCACATGTCTGAGGGCTGAAAGGCATGGATCCATCCCATACCAAGGCCGAGAACCGATTTGTACGGACGGTGGAGAAAATGGGCCTTCTGGGCCGTGGCAACTATATGTGGGCTGAAGGCCTATAACAGAATTTGCTTTCTGGCTAGCTAGGTGCTGTTCTTCAAATAAGAAATCGAATTCTATTGAAATGAAATACTGCTACTAGTCGATAGTAGTATCTCCCAAATATCTTTTTTGATGACAACTCACTCTTCCTCTCTCTATGCTACTAGAGCACGTGTAGATGTGTGTTGGTTGATCAAGCCTGCAGCCATAGAGTATATCATCTCTGAACGGCTGAACCAAACATGATCGAAGCAAGGTCAAGGAAAGGCTCATTTATGCATTCTAGAATCTCTGAGAGTTTAATTAGCGCCCCCATCATCAACGAACTTGGCAGCGCAGCGTAAAGGCGATGGCGAGAGAGAGTGTGTGTTTTAATGGCCGCCCGTCGATGCGCACGGTTGCAGTTGCAGGTAGGTCACTTCACTCACAGTGTAGCAGCGCTGGAAGAAGAAGAAGATTACGGAGGTCCTTTCCTTTCTTTGTGAGGACCACGAACGCGCCAGCTCGTACGGCTCTGCTCTCTTGTACTTTGCTCTGAACAAACTGTCACTGCCCTTGCCCCTCTCTCTCTCTCTCTCTCTCTCTCTCTCTCTCTGGGGTAAAACTCCATTGTAGTAGTGTCGCATGTCCATCGAGGGAGGTAACATGAGCCAGCTTCCAAGGAAGGAAGGAAGGAAGGAAGGCCCACACAAGACAGCTCGTTTGCGGTGGAATCGCCACCAACCGGAACACGACATGCATGCGCGCATTCACTTGCCGTAGGAACACGGGAAAGTTTCACTATTCATTGCATGGTCGCACTCGCAGATGATCCTCCACTGACTTACTGTTGGATATCATTCACACATTACGAAATACGATCATAGGGATGGTGTGCCTTCGTATTCAATGTGACTTAGTCTACAGAAAACTTAATAGGATTTTTATTTGATTCGAGCCACCTCAAACTGTGTAATACCCTACGTCCGGAGGTAGTTTATCTCTATGAGAGAGTATAAAGGGTCGGATTCTCTCTTCAAAAGAGGATTCGGTGCCTAGATCGTGGATGCTCGATGCACGTATTTGTGAGGTTGCTTACGCGTAGACAGTTACGCGCAAGGGCTTTGGGCTTTTCTCTGTTCGTTGTTCTCTTCGTTCTATCGCTCTTCGAGTCCCTCTTTATATAGGCCGGTCCGAAGTTACAAGATGGTGCGCTTTACGTGATCCTGCTGTTTCACTGACTGGTGGATCCTCTATTGTTGTTGCCATCGTTCGTTATACCCAGGCGCGGGCGTGACCCGTCACGTCGCACGCAGCGGCGGGCACTGTAGTGCCTGTCCGACACTGTAGTGACAGCCACAGTGCCGTTGGGTCTTGTCCGTTGACTCCAGCGACCCGTCTGGCTCTGTGATTTCAGCTGGAGTGTCGTCGTGGTGAAACCCGTCCTATCAAGATGGTTAGCGGTTGGTCACTAGAGTAAATATAACATAATGCCGTACCTACCCCTAGGGTCGATCCTCGAGATTTGGTTCTCGGAGGTCAGTGTCACCGTGCGTCTTAGCGCGGCTAAGACTTATCTTTCATAGACCATCGCTTCGGAGGTCAGACCACGCGTTCGTGCTCCGTCGTCCGACCTTTAAACTCTTCGGGGTCTTAGACTACGTGTACGAGTACGGATCGTCAAATACCCGAAGTACATGATCCCGACAATATCTATGCAGCTATGCTACCACTACAAGAGGAAATGCGCGCACACTCCTTATGCCTGCGTATCTGCTGGTCCAATCGAATATAGCTGTGCTCCAAAATACAATGCGTTGTCTTTATACTCCTTCCGTTCTTAAATTATGTCGCTATTGATTTTTACAATCAAGTTTAACTATTCGTATTATTTAAAAAAATTACTATAATGTGTAAAATTTTAAGTTGTGATTCAAATAACTCTAATGATAAATCAAATTATATAAAAATATATGAAATTTATCAAACTTTTTTTAATAAGACGAACGGTCAAAATTGAATTTAAAAGTCAAATCGACATCAATTAAAAAACAGAAGAGTATATCCGTGGCGCCAGCGTACCCAACTTTGGAAATCGCTTCCTTCTTCCTACAGGATGACAAAAAAAAATGGAATTTTTGAAAGCTTTAGTAATTTGAATTTTGTGAATCTAATTATTTATCGACCCTTAGACATATAACGGCCTGGTAGTTGATCATTTAATTAATTATCTCCTTTATTTATAAAGCATCATGTGTACATATATATGTATACATGTGGAGTCCTCCTATACAGCAAAAAAGTTGACTAGCTAGCTAGGCGAGAGCAACAACAGATAGAACGTGTAGCTAGTTGTCCTGCTGGTAAAAGACTTTAGGTGTGGACAAGCGCATGTGCATTTTATTTCGGCTGCCGTAACCTTTACTACTACTATTCCTCCCATGATGCATCTATGTATTTGTTTGGCTTTCTCCCTCTCCGCTCTGTAAGTGTATTATCGATGATTTTACATTTAAAAAATTTAATTAGTTATACTACTTCGATCTTTTGAAGAAAGGGAAATAATAAATCTGCACAATTAATCCAGCTAGCTCTTCCTTTAAAAAATGCAGAAAATTAACTGTGGTTAAATTGTTTTAGGCATGTGCATACAAGCACAGTATCTTGTTAGATCGAGAGCTATACCTAGCTAGTATGATCCAAAAACCCCACCTCATCACCGTGTTGTCCCACACGCCTCACCACACACCCTTGCATCCGCTTGCCCACCCTTTTATGCTACGTGCACGCATCATTCATTTGCTCAAATTTTCCCTGAAAATATATATTTGGTCTGTTTCCATCAGCAAAGGCCTTTCTACATTGGCATTTCTACCGCTTAATTAAGTACAGTAGGATTCATTTCTGGGAATAGGAAAAATATGATAATGGGTTGTGTGTGGGTTTGGCGCGTGGGGTTAGCCAGACATGCGGTGGGATGGGCCACCTTCTTTCTCGCCACCCTGTGGGGCCCAACGCACAGCTGTTATAGTGTGGCCTTGTCTGGGCCGCTCTCTCTCTCTCATCGTCGTCCTATACTACTCCAGCAAAGAAAGCCTAGCGTTTCTTCTCTCCTGTGTGTGTCCGGTCTTGGTTTTCCCTTGGACTGCCGCGTACAATTACTGTACACCAGCCGCCTCGTGATTCTACAGTAGCAGTTCATGTTAGTAGTCAAGAAAAAGAGAGAGAGAGAGAGAGAGAGAGAATCATTTTGTTACTGCTGGTTGTGGTGATATTTCAACTTTATTTATACCGCAGAAGCATAATCATCACAGTATCTAACATATTCATACGATATATGAGATAATGTCTGTTTGAAACGCAGAAATTTTATAAAAATCAGTTTAATTTTACAGAAAAAAAAAACACAGAAAAACCGGTGTGGCAGTCTGAATTTCTCTTCTGCCAGTAGGTCACTGTTTCTTGCCCTTTGCGTGCGGACTGCGGAGGCCCGTCGATCTCCTCCTCCGTTTACTTACCCACGACAGCGCAGCAATGCCGCCGCCCTCCAATCCACCCTCTCTCTCCCACATCCGTTTCATCACAGACACCGCCCTGCCCATGCTCACCGGTCTTCCTCTTCTTCCTCCTCCTCACCACCCGGCCCTACCCGCAGCCCACAAGTATTATATTTAGTGCGCCGGGGGAGCCCTACTGCTACTTCTACAGTAGCGGTACACCTGCCTCCTGCTTAATTTCTCTCTCATCTCGCCTCCTGCTGCTTTTGCTGCTTGCTCGTGGGCATATCTCTCTGCCAGCCTTGGTACTCCCTCTTCCTCACGTCCATGTTTCCGGTTTGCGCTGTCTCGTTGCTGATGCGCCTGCCTCCATCTTGCTCAATTACGCTTCCTCCTCTTCTCCTCATCCTCATGCGCACCTTCAATTCTGCCGTAACAACAGCCTACTACTACTAGGGAGGGAAGGAGCAAGATTATTCTATTCCGCCTTTCACCCCCAGCATGCAGCAGCAGCAGCAGCAGCCGGGCATGCCGCCGTTCTCGCCTACTGCCGGCGCCGGGACGACGACCGCCCAGCCGTCGCCCATCAGCAGCCGGCCGCCGGAGGGACACCCGGAGCCTGGCGCGGGCGGTTCGGCTCCTCGTGCGGAGGACAGCTTCGACCACGAGGGCGACCGGAGCGGCTCTTCGGTGGGAAGCCGGTGGCCGCGGCAGGAGACGCTGGCGCTGCTCAAGATCCGGTCGGAGATGGACGCCGCGTTCAGGGAGGCGGCGCTCAAGGGACCGCTCTGGGAAGAAGTTTCCAGGTACGTAGTATAACTGAATTCTCCATGTACATGTCGTCAATTTTGGTTTTTCCATGGTCGCCGACGATGCGACGCCAGCTAGCTGCATGAAATCTCGCTGTCGAATTCGAGCATAATTCGGTCACTTCTTCAACTCCATCCTGTTCTCGTCTTGCGGTGCTTTTCCCACACTGGAGGGTCGGGGAGGCTGGAGCGGTACCGCACGACCACGAGCACAGTGAATTTCTCATTTTAAAATCACACACATCGCTCTCCACTTCCTTTTCTTTTCTCCCTCGATCGATCCATCGTCTAGCTTTGCGTCACTTCCCATCCGAGCCTGCCATAAGAGGACCAGCACCACGCCGCAGCATCTTCTAATTCTAATTCCGACCTATTCATATAAGTATGCTACTGCCTCATATATGCAGCAAGTTATAATACATCAGATCTGATGCCCAGAGCTAACATCAATCCCAATTTCCAATTCCCAAATTATTCGCTCAATATTAAGCGCTTCAAAATCCCTTTTTTTTTTCTTAAAAAAGTTCTCTCTCCTCCTCTATCTCTACCGCTAGAGTGAAAGTGGACTGGAGAGAATTGTACTGAGCTAGTCGGGGTAGATGCATATGGACGATGTCTCTTTTCCGTGAGAGCTACATGTGTGTGATGGTAACGTGCATGCAAGCGCGCGCTTAACGAGGTTCATCGTTCTGCGCAGGAAGCTGGCGGCCATGGGGTACAACCGGAACGCCAAGAAGTGCCGCGAGAAGTTCGAGAACGTCGACAAGTACTACAAGCGCACCAAGGACGGCCGCGCCGGTCGCGGCGACGGCAAGGCCTACCGCTTCTTCTCCGAGCTCGAGGCGCTCCACGGAGCCTCCTCGCCGCATCCACCGGCGTCTCTCGCGCCGACTCCCGTCGCCATGGCGCCACCGGCGCCCTTCCACCTGAGCGGCGTGCGTAGCATGGCCCCGGCCATGCACGCCGAACCACCGCAGCCTCCTCCTGTCGTCACCATGACGTCTGCAGCACCGACAGGCGGCACCACCGCGACATGCACGTTTACGGCGGGTGACGTCAGCTTCTCGTCGAGCTCGGACGGGGAGGACACGGAGGAGACGGGCGACGGCGGGAAGCGGAAGCGGCGGGACGGTGACGGCGGCCGCGGCAGCAGCAAGATGATGCGGTTCTTCGAGGGGCTGATGCGCCAGGTGATGGAGCGGCAGGAGGTGATGCAGCAGCATTTCATCGAGGCCATCGAGAGGAGGGAGCAGGAGAGGATGATCCGCGAGGAGGCGTGGCGGCGGCAGGAGCTGGCGCACCTCGCCCGCGAGCAGGACGCGCTCGCCCAGGAGCGCGCCATGGCCGCCTCCCGTGACGCCGCCGTCGTCTCCTTCATACAACGCATCACCGGCCAGACCATCCCTGTGCCGACTTCCGTCCCTGCACCGCAAGTGACCATGATCAGCGCCTTGAAGCCCACGCCGGTTGCTTCAGCCGCGCCACCGCCGCCGCCACCGCCACAGCATTACCACCGTCAGCCGCCATCATCAGTTCAGCTTCCGGCAGCACCGAAACCTCACACAGCCGTGCCACCGATCTCAGCGACACAAACCCAGCGGCAGACTCCGCAGACAGAGAGCAAGGACGCCACCGTCGTCCGTGCGCTGGCGGAGTCGCAGGACACGGCGGGGTCAGGAGGCGCGCCGTCTCCGTCGAGGTGGCCGAAGGCGGAGGTGCACGCGCTGATCCAACTGCGCACCGAGCTGGAGGCGCGCTACCAGGACTCTAGTCCCAAGGGCCCGCTGTGGGAGGACATCTCGGCGGGGATGCGGCGGCTGGGGTACAACCGGAACGCGAAGCGGTGCAAGGAGAAGTGGGAGAACATCAACAAGTACTTCAAGAAGGTGAAGGAGAGCAACAAGAAGCGCCCCGAGGACTCCAAGACCTGCCCCTACTACCACCAGCTCGACGCCCTCTACCGCAGCAAGGCGCTCGCCTCGTCCGGCGCCGGCGGTTCAGCTCCGCATCCGCGCCCGGAGGCAGTCACCGTCCTGGCCGCGGTGCCGCTTTCCCAGACGGCGCCGCATCATCAAGTCGTAACCGGGGGTGGCAACAAGCAGGACTGTAACACAGGCAACGGGAACAGGAGTGGGTGCTGTGCTTCAGAAAATGGTGGCCGCTCCGGGGACATGCAAACGCCGGGAAGCAACGGCGGCGTCTCTGCTAACACCATCAGGTTGTCCACGGAAGGCCCCGGAGGCAATGGGACTGCGACGAAGAATAAGGTACTCCGTAACAGAATCACTCACTAGCTTTTGTTACAGTTCATCACTTTTGTTGGCGCGCACGTTGCTGATTGATATATGATCGCTTCGCGTGGAGCAGGAGGATAACATCATCACGAAGGAGACGGCGCCGGCGGAGGAGACGCCGCAGCCGGTGTCGATGAACGACAGCTACGCCCACGACAGAATGGACGCCGGCGACGACAGCGACAGCATGGACGACGATGAAGACGACTCTGACGAGGACGAAGACGAAGGCGATGTTGGCAGCGGCGGCAATAACAACAACAAGACGATGCAGTACGAGATCCAGTTCCAGCGGCAGCACCAGAGCCAGAGCCAGAGCCAGAGCGGCGTCGTCCGGCCGAACGCGAGCGGCGGCGCCGGGTCTGGCCCCGGCCCGGCAACAGCAAGTGGGTCGTTCTTGACCATGGTCCATCACTAGCTAGCCGCATGCGGGCACACCAGTAAACCTTGTGTGTCCTAGTAGTAACATGAAGGTAAAAACGGGGCCCTAAACTCCAAAATTTCAGTTCGTCGTTTTTCATCTGGATCGTGCACATACAAATCGGTATATCGACGTATACACCACAAATATGTGAAATTCACCGTACATATAAAGATGGGGAGGCTAAGATGTGTCGCGTACATATACTCTGGTGCTATACTTCTACAGTACAGTGTGAAGGCATCTATCCATCTAGAGCTGAGGGGAAACTTGTGGTCATGCGGAATTTTCTTTATTTTTTATCTGGGTATACTTCTGGACCTTTATTTATTTTTCTTTTTTCTTTTAATTAAGAAGAGTTACCGAATTGTCCATTATGTAATTTGAATTCGTTATACACCGTTGTTATATTAATGACTGTTTGTACACTCAGTAAAATGTAAAATCCTTAGTTACAGTTGCTGCTTGCTTTGTCTTAAAATAGGATCACTGTGTTTGCCTTTAGATCAGGATGGCTGATCACTTGCATTAAAATACTGACCGAGTTCTGATCTTTCCCTTGGGATCCAAAGTGAAGTTTAGTTTATTGTGATCCTTTTTCTCTTTTGGATCCCGCAGAACGCAGTTCCAACTCTTTGTTAACAAACCACTGGAACATGACCTGTCATGCTGCGTGTCAACATCAATTTACAATTGTGAACAGGTAGTCAGGTAGGTATATGCATCGAGTTAAGGTACAGTATATGCTAAGGGATGCTATGGATCAAGTGGTACCTGTAATTTATTCGTCCACTAACGGGCTACCTCGATCAAGTTTCGATTCTGATCACTGGGAATTTTTATATTTACTTGCAACGACTAAGTATGTTGTCAAAATTAAAGAGATGTAAAATTAGCTGGATGAAAAATAAAATGATCTCTTTTTCTAGCAGCAGTAAAACGCAGAGTTGCAGACCCAGAGATATGCTGGGTGGATGATTAATTTCTATACAAAATTAAATTAGGATGCTACAGCAGGTAGGAGTAGCACGACGTGCATGTGGCTGGAGGAGGAATGCTCCAGATTCGGCAGCCTTACAAAATTAGTTTTTTGTGTCAGTGCTGGATCCGTATAAACGGTTGCAGGGAAGTGAGTGTCACTGCTGCTGCTTCAGTCTGCTCGCGATCTATAGGAATAGGAGTATGTGCCTGGGCATGGGATGAGTTGGCATTGCATTGCCAAATAGCCACGGGACAAAAAAGATGGTGCCCACAGAGACGGACCCAGAGCCCCTGAATCCGATGCTACAGCCATTCACTCTACTACCGGCATCATGCTGATCTATGACCCCAAGTCAGTGATGGTATATTTTTGAAGGAGATTTCTTATTTAGAATTAATAAATAATAAACATTACTAGATTAGATCTAACGGTTAAAAATAGAGTTACACCGATATACTTTAAAAAATAGTAAATTCGGTACTATTTTTTTTTAAAAAAAACATATCTTTGGTACCTCTGAATCAACGTAACAAACCTCTCGAAGAAGTTACATGCAGTTTCTTGCGTTGGGCATACGTTTCTGAATTCTTGATTTCTTGCGTACGGCTGCACGTCATGATGCAATTCCGCTTCCTGTACAACAAAATACCAAAGCAAGTCAAGAATTCCTGCCGCTGCAGTACCGCTAAGCCGTTGCCGGATTTGTACGCCCTTGCGAAATTCCAAAAAACTGCGCTAGCCGAAGACGTCACGCGCCATTTCGTTGGCATCATGGACGGGTTGATGATTTATTCGGTGGGGAAGGAGGGAATAAAGAGGCAGGTGCTGCGATGCGAGCCTATCTAAGCAGAGCCCAAGTGCATGAATTCAGTGGTTCACACGTGCTAACGTCGCGACTCGCTTCTCTGATGCAGAAATTACATAATATTTTGAGCTACTCCATGCTACTATTAATTAAACATAAATAATAACTTAATAGTACTACTCCCACTTTACCGTTCTAAAATTGTTATCACCGGTTAGTCCAAATTAGCACGGAGTAGTAGTTTAAATGTCAATAAGCACACCGTTAGCCATGTTAGGCAAGATACTTCACTGCCCACCTCTGCTTGGAAAACTACAGGACAACTGTTCCATTAATACTAACTGCAGCACACTGTCCTTCTTGTAAGAGATTAATTGATGTAGTTGGGAGGGCTTAAATTTATTGTACAGGAAGAGCTATTACTAAACTAGCAGTAGATCATTTCAGGTACAGCTTATTCAGAAATTCGTATTCAGTTCAGTGACAACGATGCCTTTTGAATGCAAGAGCAGAATTTCGCAAAATCTTGTTTTCTCCCCTTGAAAGCACAGCTACTGTGCCACCTTGCAATTGCAAACCGACGATATGCTATATACAAATCAGCCTAAAGAATCAAAGCATTTCCATGTAAAAGGAGCAGTTTTACGACCGAGAAGCATCAAACAAAGGCATAATCAGAAAAAGGCATCTCGCATAGCCAAGGCGACAAACTGCTAAAGGAAAAGGCAATCCACCGCAAGCGCTGAGAAAAAGGTGATGCCAAAATGATGGGGTCGCAGACAGCGCAAATGATAAGACGAACAGAGATGAAGAGTCTTCATCTGGCAGCGTTTAAATCGTAGTACTACGTACCTGGTTAGTAAGAGAGTTTTAATAAGCCGCCTGACAACGACTCAATGATGCATGCATGAGCTGGTTAGTATCTTCATCTCCTTAAGATTGCGGTCATTCTTCCTTTCCAGAGCAGCAAACCAAAGAAACCTTAACCTGCAAGGCTGAATGCTTAGCTAAATGATTTTTACACCTGCGCCAAAAGTACCAGAAAAGGATACATTGCAGGTCCATAATGCATCCAAATGGCATTCGCGAAAAAAAAAAATGCATCTAATGTAGCACAAAGAGACTGTACCAAGCAATCAAAAGCAAGGTGCACATGCTGTAGATAAGCCATGACGATCATTCACAGCTGAATAAAACGTCTCTACATCCATTTGGGTGCTTGTTGACACAGTACAGCCTAGCAAGTGAATCATTATTATGGTCCCATGATGCTAGATGTAGAGTTAATTATAAGGAGCGATCTATACATATCTTTCTTCCCTTGTCCTGTTTCAGTGAGGAAGTAAACATGTACAGTCTTGCAAGAAAGGTTTTGCTTTGGACCACTAGAGCAGACAATACCATCTCCGAAAATATGTCCAGACTGAGGACTAAAAGGAATAAAAAACTAGCATAAACTTCAATAGATGAATTTGATTGAAAGTAGAAAAGAGGTTTCAGTGAGGAGGAAGCTTGCCTAAGAGAAGTTTTGGCAACCTATCTCTTTCTCATATTTAACACAAATTGTTAGGTGTCACACAATTTACAGGGGTAGGCTCACTCTACACCTTAAACCAATCAATGGTAGATTTGTTCAGGATCTGTTAATGACAATATTGAAAAGTAGCAGTCGACAGAAAAACTAAGGAATCCACAAAAGGAACAAAGAACTCCTCGACACTATCTAGGTACATGTCCCCTCCGTCCTAAAATATAAGTCACTCTATAGATTTCTCCGGTTTTCCTAGATTATAAGTTGTTCTCTCTTCCAATACTTATCCATCTCTATTTCTCAAGGTCATTTTCTATACATCTACCTTTTCCAGTCTCCATTCCTATGTCCAGACCCAAAACAACTTAACAAAGTGGAACAGAGGGAGTAGCTTATTGGTTCTATTATGAAATAGGCGAAGTTGTACAGTAGACTGCAGCACATTAAACAAATACCACTAGCTCATTACAAGAATAATGTGATAACCCGCCTTATAAATAAGGAAAAGTCCACCCTGTGCCATCCAAGTCTTCTATAAAGGTACCTAGGATGTATGCAAGTTGAGCTCTCAAGTTGACCATTATGCTGGTGCTCAGAGTTCTGTACAACATTTAGGACCTTGCAGAGCACTATAAGAACTGTCCTTGTCACATGCCAAAATAACCACTGAATCAAATTGTAATCACAAATTCTGTCTCTGAAATTTTCCATGTTTAATGTAGTGCATAATACTTGCTGATTGTGTCGGCACGTAAATACTCTCCACAAACATAAGCATAATAGCCCTTCAATGTAAATCAGCTAGATTTTAATATGAAAGAGACAGTGCAAGTTGATATATGCCTACTTGATAGTGTTCCTGTAAATTCAATAATTGAAAAGAAAAAGGCAGCAGTGAAGCCCCACTGCTATATCTGTCAATGGAAGAACAAAAAAGAAAGATAAAAAGATAAAGAGGAGATATTAAGTTGGTGGTTGTGATTCTCTTGCCAGAGGAGTCCAGCCAAGATTGAAACCAATACAGAAATACACACTAAGTAACATGCTCCCGTCCCATGCTAGCCCCATCCAACTGCTGTTCCCCACTTGTGTGATTGTGTGCTCCCTTTGCACATGGCCTCATAACTAACTGCTTGTCTCTCACTTTTTCCATAGTTAACATTGCAACTGCAATCAAAGAGGTTGCTTAAAAGTGCAACCACCACATATATCAATTAAATAATAGCATAACATGAGCAGTATGCACTGATCAGCGTCTCAAAGAACAGAAGCTAGCTCTGGAATTACGAAAGCATATACTTCAGGCGATCTGCAAGGAACGGCCTATTTCAAATAAGATGTTAACTGACAGGTAATGGAAATGCAAGATATTCTATACTGGTGGAAGTGCCCATTCTTATGGAAGTGACAATATTTATCACTTCACTTTGATGCCCATCTGTACTAGCCTTCGTTTTCAGGCAACCTTTGAGGAGTTGTCATCATGTCACCCATAATACGTGACAGAAGCACTCGGAATAGCGGGCCATAGCCAGGTAATTAGAAAAATAATAGATTTTAAGACCATATAGAATACACGACCCACAGTTATAACTGAAAGGATCCCACAAATTGGAAATACTGCTGTAAACAGTAAGAGCCAGCGAATGCAAGTGGGACAGCCCATTGAGATGTCATTTTCTACAGACAAACTTGCTATATTTGTCGAGTATAGACCAAGTTAAATACAATTAGTCTTGGATCAGATCTATTGGCCCTGAATAGAAAATGGGCTGATGTCACATTTCCAGTGTAAGCCCAAGTAGCTATTCCAGTGTTAGACATTCCCCGAGTACCTCAATGTGCTGGTTCGGTGTTTCTCGCTCATGGTCTGACTCGTACAATGTGCTTGTTCGGTGTTTTTAGCTCATGGTTCCCTGTATCTCAAACGTTGTGGATGCTCTTAGACATTCCAGCCAAGTCGAAGATCCTCAAAAACAAAGCAAACAATAATAAAGTCTGAACCATAGAAGTGACAAACAACAATCGCTGAAACTGAGGGGCCCAAGACGAAGGGCTTAATACTAAATGGCAGTTAGGACACCATAAACAAGGAGGTATATCAGAAGTACGATGCAGTGGGCAGCGGCAACAATTTGCATTCGAGAATCAGCACCTAAACAAATGAGGCAATGCAACCGAAACGTAATACAGTGACAGTAACCAGCACAAAGAATTGAAATCGAATAATTGATCTTCTCACCAAGAGAAACAGAGGGTAGCTCCCACAATCATCCGATGTAATGATCCAGTTCTCCCTGGCAAATGTGGACGTGGGCGCTCCGTTGGCCACACCCATCTGCCCTCCGAATCGAGGAGAATCTCCCCGAACTGAAGGGGCCAGTGAGGGGAGAAGGGAAGCGCCCGCCACTGCGGTGGCACCCTCACGCGCACGGCCGGGCAGGCAGAGCCCCTAAAGGCCTAAACCCTAACGAACATCGCGGGCTGAGGGCTCCATTTGAGATCATCTCGCGCGCTTTACTCGCCTCGAACTGTCAAGCTAGTAAAGAAAAACTGGCCTCTCATTTCGTTTCTGGGTTTGGCCCATTGCTATTGCATGGCCCTATACCCAGCCCAAACTGAGCGTTACAAAGTCTGGGCCTGATTTGAGACGTTTATTTTTTTTTCCTTGAAAAAAAGATACCAGTCCTTTTCAATTTGAGACGTTTCTAAAAGAAAAAAAAAAGTTCGTTCTTGGAAAATAAAAACCTGGAGGAGCATGATTCCATTGGAGCAGCAGTTTAGCCGACAAAGTATCATATGGGCAACAAAAAGAAACTTATACATTATAATCCATTCCATTAGCAAAGTTTAGACTAATTAAGCTTGTGATCCCCATGCGTATTCCTCGTATGAATCT
The DNA here is from genome assembly GCA_001602295.1 of Zoysia matrella. NCBI lineage: Eukaryota > Viridiplantae > Streptophyta > Magnoliopsida > Poales > Poaceae > Zoysia > Zoysia matrella. Next base: position 28,019 of record BCLG01001684.1, on the reverse strand, counting down.
ATGATCAAGGCAGGACCTGTTCAATGTTGATACAGTATTGATGGAGAACATATTGATGAGATGTCGCATAGCACATCATTAGATGTTGATGAAGAACATATGTTGAGACGTCGTGTTCTTGTATGGGCCCCGTTGAGTTGAACACTTTGTGCTAATGGGCGGGCCACGACTCTGATCACTGGATTTTAATTCTGTACACGTTGGATGGCGACGTACGACCCGACAGACAGATAGAGAAACCTAGCGAGAGGTTCGTAGATGCTCTGAGTGGCATCTGCCTGAGTTGCATGATCATCATTCACGTAAATAGAAAAAGGCGCAGGATCGAGCTAGTTTTATCGATGCCAAATTGGTCATGATTCCCACTTTTTAATTTATTTCATTGAACAATTGTTTATCAACACCATGACGTTTGCTCTAAAGTTAGCTATATGTAGTAATATTTTGAATCTAGTGGCCTTTAATTTGGATTTTGTAAGTCTATATGGTCTTCATCAACCTTTTGAAAGATTATTATAGCCACTACTGGCTGACTACTTACACCTAACAAAGTTTTTTCAAAAGATCCACAGGTCTTGTCATGCATCCTTTCACCTCTGCTCCCCATGTTTCCGCTGGTTATGCCTCCTTTAGAATGCGGGAAATTTTTTTATTTTTACGTTTTTTCTGTGAAATAAACTGATTTCTGCGAAATTTTTATGAGATACTTGTGAAATTCTAAGTTTCAAAGAGGCTTTAACGTGTTGGTTCTGTTCTACTACCTTTGTCTCTAAATTTTTAATATTTTTGACTTTTAAATACTATGTTTGATCATTGATTTTATTCATTTTTTTTAAAAAAAAAATTAAAAACAAATTATTCATGTTTAAAACATCTCTTATCATAAAAGCAGTCAAGGTGCACCGTAGCAGGTAGCCAGTCAAGGATCTCCTTGACCGCCGTCATGTCCTGCCGCATGGAGTACAATCTGACGCTGCACCAAACCTCACCGACACCTCGCCGAGCTACCGAAGGATCAAGGAAACTAATCCTATCCGAGACAGGAAGCACGCCATTTTTAGTGGCCAGCAAATTAAGAAGAGACTAAAAATCGCCTTTTTACACACAGGATGCTACTCCTAGCAGTAGCGACTTTCATCCGGTTCACCGTTTCACGTCACTCTCCTCTCCAAAGCTCCAGCGGCCGACTAATCAGTCGCCGGCTTTATATATGGCCCGTATCCCCGAGCACCTTACTACCTGCGCTGCACGCGTCTCCTCTTCCAAGCTCCATCTGGTAGGATTACGAGAGAGATGCTGCTGCACAGGCACGGGATGCTCTGCTGCGGTTGCGGGGGCAGCGCCGCCGCCGCCGTGGCCGTCGGAGGAGCCTTCGCCGATCATCAGCTAGCCACGAAGGATACGACCGCCAGGCAGCTGTCGTGGGCGCAGGTGGAGGCCATGACGAGAGGCTTCACGTCGGCTGTTGTCGGTGAGGGCGGCTTCAGCACCGTCTACCTCGGCCGCCTCGCTGGCTCCCTGGCCGCCGTCAAGGTGCACCGCAGCAGCGAGCGCTTGCGCCGCGCGTTCCGGCAGGAGCTGGACGCACTGCTCCGTGTCCGCCACCCGCACATCGTCCGGCTCCTCGGCTTCTGCGACCAGCGAGACGAAGGCGTGCTCGTGCTGGAGTTCGCGCCGAACGGGAACCTCCACGACCGGCTCCACGGTCACGGTGACGGCAAGGGATCGATGCCGTGGGCGC